>JARSSU010008080.1:0-31290 GCA_029619165.1 Eurosta solidaginis
CATTTTGGAGAGTGAGTTTGAAGGAAGCAATTTCTTTTTACATCTAAACAAAACTTTTCAAAAATATTATAGATTTAGAGTCAATTTCAGTGCTGAGTGCCTGCCTTATTATGGGTCAATATCTAAACAGCTTTTTGAGGATCATAAATCGTAGCCGTGACTTTGATGTTTTCATCATAGAGAGCACATATCTCGGCAATTAGACTTTGGAGATATGCATTTTAAGAAATGTTCTAAAAAATTAATAAATGTTACAAATACATAAAAACCAACTACCAATAAAGAAGACAGAGAAATTCTGGGTGAAAGTCGGCATCTTATTCGCGCTTTTGTCGCATTACTTCCTGGAGGAACTCGTAAAAAGAAGGAGTGAGTACCAAGTACTCGTAAAGTTCGATTTTTGAACCTATTCGTGTACGTCTAGGAAACGGATTTTCTTTAGTTAACAGGAGCTCGCCTAGGAGTTGAAGTGGAATCAAGACAGAGTAACAATACCCTAAAGATACTTTTTGAGAAGAGACCCGCCGCTTCTTATCTGCAACAACTAATACCGACAAGTTGTTCTATTATAGGCTTATTATCGATAGCGGTATATTATCGAAGAACTAACGGTTTTTCATCGCCCAATCATCGGCTTTTTCCTGCTTTCTTATCGGCTGGTTATCGACGTGTTTTCGACGTTTCATCGATTTTGTATTGAAGGTTTTTCCGTGTCTGTTTCACAACAAAGCAGCTAGCCCGCGTATAGCAAATTGGTAATACTCCGATAAAAAATCGATAACTTTACGATATCAGCTTTTGTTAACTTTTTGATGACTTTCTATAAATAATCGATACATTTTTGAATAATGTGAACTTGTTATAACGTAGCCATAACAATAGAGAACTTTTCTATAAAAAATCGATACAGCTTCGATAACTCATTGATGGAAAGCAGTAACTCATTGACAACCGGCTTGCAATGCAAAAAACGAATGCAAGAAATTATACATTTTTTATGTATTTTTTTTAGTTCAGTGGAAATTCTGTAAAATCATTTGAACATTGTTGGTGCATTGGTCTAAATATTTCTATAAAAAAAAAGAAAGCAGAAGGAAAAAGAGCTAAATCTCGTTGCCTGTCTCATAGCAATCCGTTCGTATTCAGTCAATCACCTTGCACAGGTATGGTACATCACAACGACAACATTTTCATTATCTTTGTGGTTCGATATATCAGGTTTTTCGTTGAAAAAACTTGACTTGGAAATCCTATGATGAATAGCATTTTGTGGCGAATATTAGAAGTTTCAATACGTCACTATGTCGCTAGTAATAAATGCTGGATAACAACAACAGCAAGGCAAGCAGATGAAATAGAAAACAGTCACAAACATACATGTACATAGAAAGTAACAGAGAATATGGGTTGCTGAGATGTGCAGCTCATATTACTCAGAAGAAGGCAGCATTCAATATGAGATATCAAAGACAAACAATAATAAGCAACTATTCGAGAAGGCTGTACGTGAAAAGTCTAGATGCTGGGAAAAATAGGCGAACGTGACAGCTGAGAGTATAAAAGCGACGCATGCTAGGTAATAATCAATCAGTTGATTTTAAAACGTGATAAATGAAGTACGCGAGTAATTTTGTTGTGAAATAAATACTACTATGGTAATAGTGCTGTAAATAAGGAACATTTTGCTTACTGAATATTTTAGTTATTTATTCGACTGTTAAGTGATTCGAACGAAAACAAAGGTGCAGAGTACTCAAGTACTCCCTAAAACTCGCTGCAATGTTCTTTAAAGTGAGCCTTTTTATTAAGGCTCAACTTTGCTCTTACGACAGCTTATACATTTATAATAGACTGAATTGGTCCCCACACCAAAATAAAAGAGTCGCAAAAGTCCGCCCCTAAGTTTGAAGCTTATGTTGAGAAGGTTTCCCAAAGTTTTTTTTATCCTTCCAAAGCGACCGATATTTTTTTTCATTTTTATTTTTTTGTAACTTGGTTACTTGACATCCGATTTTTGAAATTGACGCCTTTTTGAGCTCTGTTCTCGTTTCATATACTCGTTTTTCATAGATTGATGAAAATAAAATCATACATACGGAATTACAAATGGTTTGGCAGGCAAGAAAATTACTTCAGAGCTCAAACAGCCATTAGAAGGAATTTGAGAGATTCTTAAGCCAAAACTGTTCAAAAATCAGATGTCAAATAACACAGTTTAAATAATAAACCATTTCGGCTATATTTCCAAGGATCAATTAATTTTTTTAATTTCTTTGGTGCTCTCAACGTAAGCTTAAAATTTAGTGGCGGATCTTTACAAATTTTTTTTCGACCCAGTCTAATGTCTATGAAAGAACCCAAATCTCTCCCTTTTTGCAAAAATTTTTATTTTTGGTTTATTGGGTTACAAAGAAAAAAAATGGGTTCACCCACGAGTACACATATACATACGTCATTGTCGATGTCTCTGACGAAATTTTAGAGTATATGCTGGTTCGTGCATTAATTATTATGTATGTGCATATGTACTACATACATCTACCTACTTGCTTCACTTAAAATCAAAGGCTGCCGCCGCTTCTTCAGTTTAGTTTGGTCTTTCCTCAATCTTTTACCGCAAATTTTTTTTCTAATTCCAATTTTTCATCATCTGCTACCGCAAAATTTATTTTGTAGAACGCCTTTTAATATAAACTTCAACATCGTTGCTCAGTTCTTTAGTCAATCAAATTATCGGCAAATGTTTCTGTTGTTATTGTTGTTAAATTTTCGAATCTTGTTAGCAAATAAACACAACGAATCAATGTTGATCTTATTTGTACATTTTTCTGCGAACAATGTTTTTGATACCTTCTTACGAGAAGAGCTTAAATTAAAAGCAGCAGAAAAACAAAAAAATAATTAGCAGCATATTTAAATCGTTCAGTCCTTGGTTAATTTGTAATGTGTGCCTGTGTTGTTATTGCTTTTCTGCTGGTGTGTGGATGTTCTTCAATATCTTTTTATACCTTTCATGAGACTAAAATGGTATATTAAGTTTGTCACGAATCTCAAAACTGTAAGTCCTTAAAGGAGAAGAGATAGACCCACCAATAAGTCTACCGAATTGATGAGGATGTCGATCTGAGTTGATTTGGCCATGTCCGTCTGTCCGTCCGTCCGTATGTTGGAACGCAAACTAGTACCTCAATTTTTGAGATATTTGGATGAAATTTTGTCAGCGAGTATATTTTAGTGTCAGATTAGACATTTGTCCGAATCGACCGTATCGGACCATTATAGCAAATATACCCCATACAATCGATTTTTCAGAAATGAGGTTTTTTTGTGATTTATCAGTTAGAAAATAGAAAAAAAAATCGTTGAGATCGGTCGTATATATAGTATATTCTCCATTGTCTGTAAAAAATCGAAGAGGTCGGCCATATATTTAGTATATACCCTATGTAGAAACATTAGTTTCTGCCCCCTTCTTAACGGCTAGAAGCTCCATATTTCATCAGATATTTACGTATACGTCATACATTGTTCAAATAAGTGATTCATGGTCACAGCTATTTCACACAGACCACAAAAAATGTGAAATTTGTATACTCGTACAAAGTACGTTCTATTTTTTATATTATATTGTGATGAATATTAGCATCACTAAGCCGATACTAAGCAGCCACTCGTATGTACCTAAACAAATTAATCATCATGTACACACATATATACAAGGCAACGGAGAGATACTCACCATCAGCCGAAGTAGTACTCACATATACACACGCATATGGCTATAAACAACAAATATACATGTATATGGTGGTAACCAAGCATAAGGTTCATGAAATTACTAGACTTTAGTAGAAATGGGTGATCAAGGAAACCGAGAGTATAAAAGCGGCGCAAGCTGAGGCATGACTAATCAGTTTTGATTTAAGCACGCTATTGGTTGTGAAGTATTAGTGTTATTGTGAAGTACTTTCAAAGTAGTCTAATAAAGACCCTTTTGCATTATTGAATATCGCAGTTATTTACTCAACTGTTTAGTGATTAGAACGTTAGAAGAAGGTTTGGAATAAGCGGAATTTCCCAAAATTCGTTACAATATTTATCTAAAATATCGCTTAAGTATGCACATATGTTCTTTATATATTACATATTATAACGAATTTTGGGGATGTCTGACAATTATGCACAGTCTGCTTGCGTTCGAATCGCTGAACTGCCGAATAAGTAACTCCAATATTAAGTATTGAAAAATGATATTTATTTAGACTACTTTGGGAGTAGTACTTCACAATAACACAATTAGTAGCGTGTTTAAATCAACTGATTTGTTATTCTTCAGCTTGCGCTGCTTTTGTACTCTCTGTTGCCTCGTTCGCATATTTCTCCAAAGGTCTAGGCGTTTCACCTTCTAGAAAATTGTATCTCGTGCCTGGTTATTTACTTATATGTGTGTGTATGTGTGAGTAAGACCTTCGGCTGATGACTACACGTGTGCGTGTGAGACATCTCCCTCATTGTCTTGTACATAAGTGTGGCTGCTTGCTGTTTTTGTTGTTGTGATTATTTACTAACAGCATAGTGACGTCAACATTCGCCACAATATCTTTTACAGTTGATTACACAGGCCTGCAAAAATAGGTTTTTTTTGCTTTTTGTTTTGGATCAGGAAGTCACTTCCGACGTATTTTTGCGCGCTAAATCCGAATCCGTCCTCATATTTGGCCCACCACCTCAGGACTTTGAGATATCCTAACCTAAGTGTGCGAAAAATGCTGTTTTTAGCATTATTAGAGTTTATTTTGTAATAACAGGAAATTTTTTTGTGCAAATCTGCTTACAGTATCTTTGAGAACAACTCTTCCCCCACAAAATCCATTTTCGGACGCCTCAATTCGATTTTTTTCCCGAGATATGGTCAATTCCGATTGCAAGAAAAATACGTGACCCAAAGTGTTAGCGGCCACCTCATGATATGTGACTTCGGCTACAAACCCCAACTTGAATTGACCATATCTCGGGGAAAAAAAATTGAATAGAGGCGTTCGAAAATGGATTTTGTGGGGGAAAGAGTTGTTCTCAAGATACTGTAATCAGATTTGCTCAAAAAAATTTCCTATTCTTAAAATATAAACTCAAAAACTGCTAAAAACTGCTAAAAACAGCGCTTTTTCGCACCTTAGGTTAGGATATCTCAAAAACCTGACGGACTGCTGGACCAAATCTGAGGACGGATTTGGACTCAGCACGCAGAAATACGTTAGAAATGACTTCTTTATCCGAAACAAAAAAACTTGCAGGCCTGTGTTATTCAGAAATTACGAATGGCCAGTACAACACTACCCCTACACTCCAGAAGTACTGGAAAAATTATTCGCATTATATTTCATCATGAAAGTTAACAGACCTTCAGCACAGCCGAAGACAGCACCATACTTACTTGTTATCTTATGTGAATGTTAATTTTTAATAAAATTTGTTTATATCTGTTCTTCCTCGAATTATGAATATTAATTTATAACCTACTGCTCTGGCCAGTTCGCCTCTATTATGGATCATCACTTCGCTTAATTATTCTATGGGAACTTTGTAGCGTTAAGTTGTTCAGCTGCTTTGGTTTTGTTTTTAAATCTAAATTTATTTTAATTTTTAATCTGTCATAACTGGATCAATAATGTTTTTTAGTCCAGTGTGTTATCACACTGTTAAGCTTTGTTCTAGTAAAGTTTCATATCGTAATGGGATATTAATAATGACAATAAAAAGTAAGGAAGTCTAAGTTCGGGCGAAATGGAACATTATATACCCAGTCGCGTGCTCTCATACATAAGTATAATAAGAATACATTTAAAAAGAAATGTTATGAGCATTATTGATATGAAAGCCTAAACACACTACCTATACAAATGCTAATATCGTCTTCGTAAGCAGCCTCTAAAACATTGGCCGGCCAAAAGTTGCACCAGTCGCTTTTTTGTTGCGCTTATTTAGGCCAGTTAATATCGCCCAGGAAAAATTGTCTTCGACCTGGTCTTTACAGTGGAGTGGGGCTCAAACTCTTCCTCTTCTTCCGAAGACTGCCTCCAGCTAACTTCTTAGACGAAGCATAACCTTCCATTCACATAACATGGCGTAGCCAGTGTAGTCGCTGCGTTTTAGTTCGTTACATTTACGAAAACATTTACGAAATGCCTTAGAGATAAGCTCCCACAGCTCCTGAATTCCATCGGGTTGGCTTGTAGTCTCAGAGAGCAGGTGCGAATATTTGCTGCTGAGCCGCTGACCGCAACACTTTCCGCACTTTCTCACAGCCTCACTGAATTTATGTTATAAAACACTTTTTATCGATTTTGAACCACGCCTACTACCCATGAATTACGTGGTACTGAACAGCTTAGCTTCAAGATATAACTGAATCTAATTTGTTTAAGATCTACTTTTTTACATATAAATTTCAGCATTGGGCTACCTAAGAAATTTGAATAAAACGTGACTTTAAAATAGTTCATATCTTTTCCTCAACAGACACTTGTATTTGTTAATGCTTACAAGTACTATATATGCACACATGTATTTTAGATATGTATGAACATATGTGTATAAGCTTTTGTTGGCTACCTGAAATTTCGCGGCATGCAACACGCCAACACACACACACATACATCTTGACTACCCACTGCTGTTTCATGTGTGCATATATTTTTATATGGGAACAAAAGCATTAAGAACGCGCCGCTGCAAATCGACTATCGGTAGCTGTCATCCACCAGCCGCTATACGCCAACTGCCAACTGTGGCATCCTGCTGAGCTTCGTAAGCCAGGTTGCTATTAAAGCTGCTTCTGGCGGTTTGACATGACTCTGCGCGTCGGCGCATACGCTTGGTCATTTCATATAAAGAAAAAAATTTTCATCTAATGTTAGCAATCTGCACTTGTGCCGCCATACTGCCATTGAACTTACTCACTCACACTCAGTCGGTCGTTTAATCCATTTGTGTGCGATTGCTATTCTAAAGGCAGGCGCTGAGTGCACACGTCATCATCGGGTGCAGCTGCGGGCCTAGATTCGCACCCAGCGATATCCTCTTCATTATTGCTGATGCAAAGTGGCGACAAAATTAAATGCATACATCTGTATAGATGTGTATGTGTGTATGTGCAATTGTTAATAGTACGAGTCAAATGGATCTCTACTGCCGCTGCTCTGTGTGGGTTTTCCGTTATCGCTTTTGATTTAATTTTAAAGCTTCTGCCAATTCATTGCATCCAACTTTGCCGCAGTCTCCAAACTTTTCTTTTTTTGGATTATGGTGAAACCCACTGTTGCTCTGTTGCCCAAACTGCCACATACATATGTATGCACATATTTAAAAGAGTATATTAGATACCTCATGCATTGTTGGTATGCCCAGCTGCTGTCCGTTACATATGTTGATGTGATCATGTAAATTAGTGCACGCTTCACAGTTTCAACTGTGAAAATTTGAAAATTCGCAATCCCAAACGTTAGCTTTGGAAAGTTCTTACTTATTTAGGTAATGTCTTTCATCGGGCTCGGCTAGGATTTGAACTTCACGCTGTTACACCATATGCAAATATATAGTTCCATGTTCACACACACAACATATAAAGATATTTCTTGTTGCTTGGTATGTAAATAGTACAAACGGTAGTTAAAACTCAAAATCAAGTAAAGCAGTTGCCAATGATATTCCTTGATGATATGTTAAAGCGCCGTTTTGTAGTTAATAAAAGCAAAGCGATTGTCATCACTCGGTGTGTAGGAAAAGATGATAAAAACAATAAAAATGAATGCATGGAAATTCGTTTGATGGCTTAACACACAAGTGCATATACTAAATCTGGTCCACTATTTTAATAGCTTGTAGGCACATTTGAAAATTTTTTAAGCAAATTTACTTTTCGACATAAGACATGTATGTATGTACTGTGTAACATATGTTCACGTGTATAGATATGATTTGAAGATGTTCAGAGTTGAAAGGTGCATTTATGAGAGGGAGTGGGAGAGAGAGTGAGAGTAGGAGTGGTGTGCAAGTGGGAATAGGAGTGGCAGTACGCGTGCGAGTAGGAGTGCATCTGTAACACAGGCACTACGCCAACATTTATATTTCCTAGTTCGGATAGATGTAAAAAGGTGCATTTATGAGAGGGAGTGGGAGCGAGAGTAAGAGCAGGAGTGGAGTGCAAGTGGGAATAGGAGTGGGAGTACGAGTGCGAGTAGGAGTGCATCTGTAATACCGGCACTACGCCAACATATATATCTCCTAGTTTTGATAGGTTTCGAGCTGGGAGAAAGTCCTAGATCTAACTCTGTCAACTGAAGCTGGTTCAGCGTTGGTCGAAAACTGGGGAGTGTCTCACAAAGCTTCTCTCCGAACCACCGCTGGAACCCTATAAGACAACAACTCCAGCATAAAATTTGAGCGACTACTCCAACATCACCTGCCCGCAAGAGTTAAATGAGGTAGTAGGTAATTTCGATCTCTCCGTAAAAACTTCATGCAATAAACTTACTCCAGTAAATATTCGTAAAAAAAGATCCCAACCTGGTGGAGTGGGCATTTTTGAAAACTGAGAATAGTAGTAAAAAAAGTATTCAATGAATGTCATGCTCAAGCAATACAAAAGACCGATACTTGCTACCCGTATCGGCGGTGTCCTGGCAGTCCTCCATAGAAAAAACTAGAGAGTCATCGAATCTGAGCAAAATTCTGTGCAAATACCACTTCCTAAGAGGAAGGGACAGATTTTGGACAAACTCCGCAGGAGACTCCCTGAAAAATGGGATGCGTTTACACATCAGTAAAAGAACCAAACAGCATGAGCTCTCTGTTGTTTTTGTTATTGTTGCTGTAGCGATGTTGATTGTCCTTTACCGGACGTGGATCCGGTACGTTCCGGAAACAAGCGCCATAAAGGTACTCGCCCGACCATCTCGGGCACGATTTGGTATGACCCCATGGAATCTTCTCGGCCATACCGCCCTCCCACCCCCTAGATCCTTCAGGAGTTTGGGGTCGCCAGAACCTCGACTGTTAATGGAACAGGACTCTCCACGGGTAGGTGAGGTTGACAATTGGGTTGGAGAAGCTATATATTGAGCTGGCAACCCCTTGAGAGGGGTTGCGCAACACAACCCCATGAATCAATTTCATATTATAGTCGCTTCTTACGGCAGGCATACCTACCGCAGGTATATTCTAAGCCCCCTAACCCGCTGGAGCAATGAGATCTCTGTCTTAAGAGAGTGCACTGGCTATGATAACCGACAGGGAAAATATACGATTTACAATCAGCATTGGGAATAGGAGAACTCCAGGGTACGGTTATTTCCGCACTAATTTTGGTTGTTGCACTGAACGATGTACTTATTGAACTCAACAGGAATGGAGTAAAGGTACTGGCATAGTCTGGGATTGTTCCCCTCAAGTTAAAGTTGTGTTAAATCCTATGGAGTTCGCTAAGCACTTTACTTACTTGGGTTACAGGGAAAGGACTCAATATCAACCCAAGCAAGGCAGAACTAAAACTCTTCAATAACAGATCCAAAATACATCAGTTTCGCAAAGTACCTAGGCGTCGAAATAGACACCAAGTTACATTGGAAAGTCAATATTGATAGAAGAGTGGAGAAGGCATACAAAGGACAAAGCTTATGATGTGGCTTTGCACAGCGGTCATACCAAGAAAATAAACAAGATGCACCGGCCAGCATGTGCGGGGGTCACAGGTTCACCGAAGACGCAAAAGTGATCGCAGATCTAAAAATTTTACAACTAAAGAAAATAAAATCACAGACGATTCTAATCTAATGTGATTGCAAAATTTCGTATACTTTGTGATTGCAATTAAATCTGATTGCATTTTTTTAAACTTTGTTAACGTTCATACAATTAACTAAGTTGAAACTTTGTTTGCATTATAATTTCACTAATATAAATCAAAAATATTTATTTTACCCAAAGGTTCTTCGCTCTTCATATACTCACACCTGTATCGACAAATGCTCATAAAACACAAGGAGAAGCAGAAATTAATGTTTAAACTTAATCTGCTACAGCGTGGGACCGTTCAGCAATGTTTTGAATTGTTTAACCAAACTTTACTTTTTCGTTTTCCTCTTCCTACTCCGCCCCTCACTATATCTGTAGCTACCTCTAAATCTAATTTAACTTAACCGTTTGCCAATTGAAAGGTATAAAAGCGAAGACAATGTAACTTTTTCATGTTTTTGGTTGTTGTGTTGTTGTTGTTTTGTGTTAAGCTACCTGCGCCAATTTATATTAATTTAATATGTACGCCCGCCAAAGCAATAAAGTTGCTACATTTTACGCTTATTTTCGAGTTAAACCACGGTCGATCTGTGTGTGTGCGATATAACGACGATTGTTGTTGTTGTTGCTGCCAGCGTCCTCGTCACTGTCGACTTTATGGCGTCGCTGGCGGCTTAAATCAAAAGTTTGAACCTGAATTTTAAGTGCCGGATTAAAAATCAACAAACCGAAAATCCAATGTCAGTGGTTTGTATTGAAATCGGCATTCAACTATGAAGGGTTCGTTGAAGGAGGAGTAAATTAAATGTTAAGCAATGTTGCTTATGAATTAAATAACAGGAAATATATTTCAATATTTGTTCAGAAAGTCTAAAACTCTTTCATAGTTCGGAATGAATTAATGTAGGAATGAATATAGCGCCACTCCCAACGAAAAGTCGCACCGTTGAAATTACCGCGTCAGATTTTTCAACATTGAAAGGATGCCGTACATCTTATACATATATTTGCATGGAAGCACGCACATTCCAGTATCTCTGCTGTGCATGTGCTGCCGTGGCAAATGTAGTATAGGAGTCCGCAGAGAACTAGGTACATAGGACCCATTCCGAGTCCGCCAATTGTAGAAAAATTGGAAGTGTCACGACGCAAATTAGAAGGAAGTAGATCAAGATCTCGTCTCAAGTATATCACGTAAGGTATTTATTTATTTTGAAGTGTCGTAGGGCGACGCTCTAAAATAAAGGAATATTTGGACCCTTACGGCGAGGTACTCAAACAAACATCAAGATACATATTATCGCTAATTTGTCTTACGGGTCATCTGAGCATAGATATGGTTTTATTCTGAGGAATATGGCCCCAAGTTGTTAATTTTCAGCACCCACTCAAACTGAACATTGTGTTTTCAACCATCCCATCCATCTTGGCAAGAGCATTACAATATTCCTCAACCGACAAGTTATCTGTATATTTGTTTTCTTCAATATGGATCTGGCACTGTGTATTTTGAAAACGTGTATTCGTAATCCGCACTAAACATTATCACATTCTTAGGTGCTGATAGTAACCATGGTTTAGAATGTTTTTTATAACGTATTTTCGGTTGACAGAGTACGATCGTAACAAGCTGTGAAGTGAGCAGACTGGTGCACACTAACGTAACTAGATCTCGCGCATGAATACAGTCCACGAATCAGGATATCTGCGCCTATACCGTACTAATCTGGCTTTAGAGCATCAAGTAGGAAGAGTTTTACCGTACTTTGTGACGTGTAGCCGCTGCAAATTCCTCCACAACAAATATATTAAGTGCTTCTGACATTCATTGTGAACTATTGTGGTCAATATTTAATCGAGAGGGTCGCGTGTTTCATCCTTAATAGTATAGGTGCTTGTTATCGTGGACGGGCTGAATCTATCCGGCAAAAGGAGCTCAAACAACGACAAAACTCACCCTGAAACTATATCCACTTGGTGGGGAGTGTCTATGGTCGCTCACCAACACACAACAACCTCCGCTGTCACCAGAAACATACAGTCGGGTCGAGACATTTACTTGTCGCTACTTGGCTGATCCGAAAGTTGTTAAATTTTTCTGACCGTTTAGACACTGGAGAGCATCCATTCAACCACAATCCCGTAATCATGTTAACATTTTGCATGATCGATGACTTTTTTGCAGAATGTAACACCGGGGGGCGGGGGGGGGGGGGGGGGGGTTAACAAGTGTTGTAGAACAATCTCTGGACAGATCATGATACACTACAAGGCTGTTTAAAAACAGCACAATAAATCCTAGGCTACATTTCTCTAAAAGCAAATCCACATGGAATTTCGCCATTTCCTTGGTCTCCTCTTCCTGATGTGGCCAAATAATCGGCCTTCTACTTTCTGTTAATACTGTTGCTCTTTGATTTCTTATGACTTTATCCTCTTTTTGTTGACCCAATAAAATTTTCCATACACTTTCGATCCTTCGCCGCTTCAAAGAGCCGTCAGCAAAGGGAACGATGCACACGACTGATTCCGTATCATCAATAATTCCCTTCGTTTTCTAGCTCATCCATCTATAGTATAGTATCATATTCCCTGGGAACTGCAAGTCAAATAATTGTGCTAAGTTTAAAGCATAGTCTTGCTGATTGATTACTGCCCTGATCGGGGAAAGAGTATCGTCATGCAAAACTTTTTGGAGATAGTCTATCAAACAGAAATACAGATCTAATCTAAGTGCGTGAGAGTAGACTGCTGATTGTTTAGGTGGTCACATTTCCAAATCTGAAAGTTGCGCTATGATATATAATAGTATAACACTTCTACTTGGCGGACACTCTTACCTTCTTACCGACTTTCGACTTATCCCGAGACAACGGATTGTATGTCGAATCAACTGCCTCCCTATACAATAACATTCATCCTCAGTCACTGTCCACCGAAAAAGAGTGGGGAAGTAGGGAGATTTATCTGTGCTATATAGTACCCGAAGGTTGCACTTGTTCGCGGTGATGGGTTGGAAAGCGGATGTAAAGATTGGTGGAAAGAGATATCTTTTGTCAGAGTGATAACATGTAAGCCGCAAGTTTAAGTTGTCTGATCACTGCAGTGTGTTCTAGAGCGAAGTTGCTGCGATTAGGATGCGTGGGTGAATGCTATCCAGTGCTACTACGGTTAGGGAAACTTAACATCTACTCTGATAGCCAAGCGGCTATCAAGGCCTTGACTCAACTACAGTGCGATCGAGGTGGTCTGGGAGTCCTGACTCGCTTGCGATTGCACGAGTTATTTTTAACAATTAAATATCTGGATCCCTGGGTAACTGTCAAGCGTGATCTCTTAGCCCGCATCAGGGGGTAAAACTGAACTGTGATGCATATAGCTGTAGGGAATTTGGGGATCCCGCTGGCCACCTGTGATTGCTCCTACACTAGCTGTGCCTCGAGTAAGCGCACATACGTTGGGCGGACACCACGTTCTTTGCTGAAATAATTGTGTTTCACTAAGTCTCATATGGTCATTGGGGTTTTTTGAACTAGGGACACTGTCCCATCGAGTGTATCCATGGGCGGTACGTCCTCAAATATACTGTTAACTCCATCCTGCTACAGCTGTATGGGGTTTTTGAACATGGTCACTGTCCCTTAGAGTATCCATTGCGGTAACGTCTCCTCAAATATACTGGAAACCCCATCCTGCATACAGCTGTATTGAGGATAATGAGAGTGGAATCTCCAAATCCTTTCCTGCTTGATTGCCCAGCTTTTGCAGAACTAGCGAAGTACTTCAGTCGACGACGCTCACTTGGATCTCCCGAGATTTATTCCAAAGTTGAGAATCGGTATCATTCGGAGCTTTATCGTTGCTACCAAACAAACGATTTCTCTTAAGTGTATGCTAGATCTAAGTCACACGTGTTGCGTTTGTTGGTATGTGGTAAATCGACAACGACCCTCGTGTTTCCACGTCAAGCAAGGCACTTAGGGATATTATATTAAGAAATGTACATTGTATACTGTCTGATACTTTATTTTGAACGTAATACAACGAACAATACCATAGGCAACATATCGCTTTCATTGTAATGAGCTTAGCAGTTTTCATGTCATTTTTTTGGAGAACCTGCATATAAAGCCAAATTACTCCCCATAAAGTAAACTCTGTTTGTACTATTTTGGCATGTTTTAACAACGCATCCAATGAAAATCCTTTTTCTTTTGGTGTGTCGAGAAAAGCTTAGAAAAGGCACCCTAACTCCGTAGATTCAGATCCTTTAGTATTTGAAATAAACTCCCTTTTTTTAAGTTTACCTATTTTAATTTATGCTTTAAAAATTGTTGTTTTTAGTTATTCTATGTGCAAACGTCTTTAATCTACGCAGAAAATCATTAATTTTCAAGATGAACTCTGGTTAAGACATGACTTTTTTCACTATAATAACCTAACTACAAAAGCTGACTCGTCGCTTCATCTACAAGTAACAAAATTTTAACAATTGTGGTTATTGTCTGTAATGGATGTAGGAGTCCACAGTAGTTCGTCATCTTGTATGAACCCGGGGGGGGGGGGGGCGACTGGTATCGTCGCCATTATCGGCCCACCAGTTAAGCTCAACTTCACAAATACGATAATGTGGGTGGCAAGAACGCCACCCTTAAAAATCATAGCATAGCGTTTGTTACCTGAAAGCATAACAATATTCTGAAGATTTCTTTTAAAAAAGTGATGGCAGAAGAGTGCTGCATCAGTGATGAGGAGGCGTCACTCGCGCAGTACTGCAAGCCTTGGATCGATTTTGAACAAGCGAAAGACGCGATAAGTTCCGATTTAGTTAGCGAACTTAACTCAAAATCAATTATGCTGGAATGTGACCTTTAATGGCGATATGTATGCGATCACACCAAGCGCTAGCAGCAGCAAAACAATAAAAATAGCAGTAAACCCCAACAAACAAACGTAACACAGTGAGCAACGCCAGTAGCAACAAGTTTGGCTCCAGATTAAACATACAGAAGGCAAGTGATGGCGACCTCAGCACAACTAAAGTTCTGGTGGCAAGTCGTCATGCGTTAGTTAAGGTTTTTTCGCAGATATAAGTTGCAATTGCGTTCTATATACTAACTCACATACGTATATACTTTATTTTCCTTGGTCTGCTTATTCCAATTTTAGTATGTTTTCAGTGTTGCATATGTCTTGGATGATCTAAATTAGAAGCCCAACTTGCGACAAATCACTTAAGCGTAGTTTTGTAAGCGTCTTTTGTCGGTCACAGCCTGACAGTTTGTGAGTATTGTTTGCTATTAGTGGCAAGTAGATCATCCACAAAAAATAGAAAGATGTTCATTAAACGAGAAAACTAGGCGGCAAGCCACTGTAGTCACATGCTGTAGCAGGCAGCACCACCACAGAACCTACACAGGACAGCCCAGCCATGGCAACTATAGAACGTCTGTGACCGAGATCAGATGGAAGTGTTCCTAGCCGTAACAACAAAAAGTGACGGGTGTATAGTTGTTATGTTATTTTGTTGTGATGTTCGGTCGCGTTGTTTGCTGCTTGTACACTGGTTTCAAGTACAAAAAACTAATGATAGCTGGTAGTCTTTAGCGCTACGAACAACAACAGCAATCATTAGCCGCACGTTTTTGTTAGTAAGTGATGCCACTAACAAAACACAACAACAACAACCACAGCCCTGTAAGCATCCAACGATGCGGACAGAACATTTTCGCACCAAAGTGTGAAAGCTTTCTTGGTGTTGACAGTTAATATTGTGCCAGTGTTGTGGGTGTGTGTCGCTGTACATAGCACCAAGCACAAAAAAGTTTTACAGGTTAAGTTACTCAGAAAGAGGTTCATGTTGGCTGCCTGTTTTACACTGTGTGACACCAAAGATTGGTGTGTGCAGTATATTTTTCGATTTAAATCCGCGATTTCGTAAGTTGACTGCTTGTGCTTAGTAAGACTTGTCTACCTGGCTCTTCTTTCTCTGGTTTCCTCCTCCCGCTTACTCATCTTTCTTTTCCATAATCAGTCATTCTCTCTTTCCTCTCCCACTGTTTAATCTTGGACTGAGACAGTTTATGGAGTCAGCTCACATACCGGCCACTATTGAATCTTAATCAACCCTCTCGTCATATTATCACCCTCTTCCTTTTCCTCTCCCCGTCCTTTCACCACCCCCCCTCCTGTCTCTCTTTCCCTTTACCGCCCTCCTCTTTCCTATAATCTTATGCAGGTGAAATTGTGAAGCTTTTTATATCAAATGTCATCAGTATTTGTTGAAATGAATTATGAGGGGCATTATATCGTTCACCGAGCTCGACATGTGTTAGAAGTATGCAAATATTAATGGTATAAATTGCATTTTAGTCACGTGCTCGTGAAACTATGAGTTCCTTAACACCAACTACTAAAACCGTGCTATAATTAGTTCGATATTGCAGAAAAAGTTTAAAACACGAGTGCAAAATTCAAAAAGCTGGTCCATAAAATCTTGTTATATCCTGTGGTTAGTTGAATTAAGAAGGTAACTTCGTTGCAAGGAATCTCTATAACTTCGTAGAAATGTAAAAAGCGATGTCACTTCTTAAATCCCGTATAACTGCTATCTACCCCAATCCCTGGCACCTGCTTTTCGAAACTTCTTGCTGTGAACTTCTCTCTCTAGCTATTTTTGTGCTTATCTTTATGCTTTTTCATATTTTCTGTTATACTACATTTTTTATCATAAATATGGTTTAGTTATTTTTATTTCATCCTCGCCAGACATTGAACAATCAATTCACTCTCTTTGATACAGCCACAATGGCAGGCTCCGTCGCTTCTTGCGGCTCAAGTCAAAGCTGTCCCTTAAGAACAGTAACTGCAAATAATACAAGATAGTGTGGTAGAATGTGTGGCCATTTGATTCCGCAGCGCGGTCTGTCCTGGAAATACTGTTTAAGCCGTGCGGAAAACTAATAGGATTTGCTATATTTGAGATGTTTTATTTGTTCTTTTGGGCGGTGTGGTATTATGGCACAAAAGAAATCGTCTAATTAAGCTTATTTTATTGTATTTGTCTGTACATTTACATAATTTTTTATATACAACTTTAATATCTCGTATGTAACATGTATATTGTATGTGATTATAATTTACTGGCTGACTTTATACTGATTACAGTTATTTTTATAGATCATTACAAACTAAAGTCCATACCTACATGACTACATTTTACTGGTGAATGATATTATTTACAACTTTAACAATCATGAATAGGTCCTCTTATTGTTTTTGTTATCGCCTATTAGACATTGGTAGCACATCTCTTTGTGTTCGACGCAACCTATGTCCTAACCAAATTACGCTGGCACGAATTGCGTCGTTCGTGAAATCAAACATTTGTTTACATACTCTTGTGATTAATTAAGTGAATACACATCAAGATATGTTCTAAACAAATGATCCCACAATATACGATGTTCGATACGAAACATTGAAGCATGGGAACTGACGATGTGTGTTGACTTCGAATTATGCAAAGCTGCTCCTGACTCGGTTTTAATATGCGTAAGGGGGCCCAATTACTAGTATTAACGAACTTTACAAGTGTAGCAATATTGATATCGCACATTGTAGTACTTAATGTAGAGTTATCCTGGGGATCTTATGAGCTGTATTTATATGGGTGGTGATCACAAATCGAGAGAAGACTTGGTAGAGACATGATACTTATAGTGCAAAAGTTATAACGTGAGTACCTGCCACTTGGTTGACCTGAACTCACGGTGCATCTATGCATACTTTGGTCCTGCCCAAGATACGCTACGTTTGGGTCCCATCGATAATGTATTATGTGAACACACCATCACCTTGGTGGGGTTGGAGGCTTATCTAAGCCTCTGTCCCTTCTAAGGAGTCATGGCACCCGGTTGCAATATCAACTCCACATTGCGAACTGAACCAACTCTTATCGCATTCGGATATCACACGCTGCAGCACCAACGATGCTTTCATGAGACATGATAACAAAGAGTTGTATTATTGTTTTTCCTCTAACTTGGTTGAGTTCTTTTACGGGACTAAAGTAGAACATTTTTATTTCTTTACCTTGTTTCTATAGCCCTTGAATGTCTCGTAAATTCTCACATGGTTTGTGAAATAATTCTAAAAGACATGGCAAGGTTTTGGTGCTCTCAAGACCAAAACTGATTAAAATTTCAAATAACTGTCGACAGATATGTGTACTTCAAGTGTAAAGTAATGCGGTCAGGTACTCTAGCTGGGTCAAAGTGACAAACGTGGCATTGGGGTACAAACAAAATTTCCATATTTTTTAAAGGGAGAACTTGGTTGGATATCTCGATAAAGCTGTGGAGTGCGAGAGTGTGGTCACCGTGCAGATGCAAATATTATAGCGGTTGGTCAATGCGCATGTTATCTAGTGACATCCTCTATTTACAATAATAATCGCGTGCGATCGATATATATCCCACGTCAACTCTCATCGGATATCTTTACCCGATATAAATTGCCCTGTGGAAGGTAGCCGCACGAGAAGTGTCATCTCAGCCACTTTTAGTTTATTCTTCAACACAGACGAAGTCGGCAGTCAAGAAGCAAAACGCTTGGCCGGCCCATATACCTCTTGCGGGTACTCGTCTCGTTCCATTCTGGAAATGAAGCTACACTGTCGCTACTTATTAACTCAGTTATTGAGCAAAAAGTATTTAAAGCCTTCAAGTCGTAGTTCAAGGCAATTTTTAAACATTTTTGACATAACTGGAAGCCCCTCAAACTTACTACTCTGGTTTTAATTTTATTTTAATTTTGAACATGTAAACTTATAATGAGCAATATTATAATTAATTACACCTATATACAACTGCGAACATTATATTTAGACTCTATTGTGGCTAGACCTTTCAGCCTGTTACTAGACTTTCTGTGCGCATATCACGAAGGGTTTTTACAGGAACACCCTAGGCAGTTGTTAGTAACTCTGAACTGCAGGGGACATACAATTCCAACAAATAACTGAAGCGGAGTTTCATCATCCATCTGCACAAAAAGCGGGGGATTCGACTGTGGTAGATCGGATGGAGTTACTTAATTAGTACAGCATCGTAACTACAGTGTATCAAAGTACTAGAGTGAGAGTTCGTAGTCCCCTCTGATTATACTGAATTAGTTTGGCTGATTACTATAGTTGTTTTTTTGTATAAATAATTCTGCGTGTTTTTGGCCTGGATATTCAATCCTAGTCTTTTGAGGAGCTTGCTTTTTCCCGCTACTTTATTGTTTGACCTAGTGATGTATCGTTGTCCAGTCCACTGAAGGGCTCTGTAGCATATAATAGCTGCTCATAGCCCGTACTTTGGCTAGGGTGCTGATGCCTAAAAACTCTTGCTTTTGGCTTCCCAGATTGATGAAGAATCTAAACATTAATTTACTAGCTCAGAGCTAGTGGTATTATACTAACTAGGTACGCAGGCCCTACCTGGCTGTCTTCCTTTACATTCTCTAACGCCACATCATTCGCGCGTGTGATTTTTGCCTGAACAAAGTGGGAGTAAGCATCCCATTGGTGCCGATTTCTGGCAGTTCGTCCAATACTAAACGTGCTCCAGTTGGTTGACCAGAACTCAAGTTTTAACATAACCCTGAATCAGATCACTGTCGTTAGTATACCGGAAGTCCATCTTTTCCAAAGAGTTTTTGTGGCCACAATGTGGACCCCACAAATTGTGGCGAATATTCCGAGCGTGTATACCATCGCTCTTTAACACTCTATTAAGGTGCGGGCAGTACTAAGGCGGCGCGACATGTAGATGGCCGGCGCGCTTCACTTTCTTTACCCTAAATTGATCAATTTTGACCGCTCTAGGATACCGCGCCCGGCGCAGTGCTGCTGCCGCAAGGTGTGTAACTGCTCCCGGAATAACAATAAAAATACAAATGTCAGAGGCGCGATAACATCCAGAAGGAGATTTTTTTAGGCCACGAACACTATCTCTTCCACATTTGAGTCGTTGCTCCTTTTTATTTTTTCTATCAAACTGGCCGGACGTGGACCTACTTGTTTTTAATGCAAGACTCCGAACGGCTGTCTTCGAGACAGATGAGTTTTTCACTGAGAGCTTTTCATGCGAAATACACTCGGTGCTTGCCATATACACTGCGAGGGGCGAACCCGCTTAGAAAAATTTTCTTCTATTTAAAAACCTTATTTCTAACTTTTGATGTTGCTGTCTGGGGTGTGAACCAGAGCATTCACAAGTGTATGCGGAGCAATGCCAACATCACAACAACGATCGGCCGCCACAGGACTATGAAAATATTTTGCAGCGTAGTGTTAGTGCATTTCAATGCTGTCTACAGTTTATATGGTGGACATTTAAAGAGATAGATAGTGTATCACTTCAAATGAGGACAAACACACAAACCACTATAACTATACGTCCATAATTATAAAAATCCTCTAGAAATTAAGTTAAATGTTAACGCAGACATACAATCACCATTTTGCTACACAACTTTTGTATATATAGCACTTATTATCTGTAATTTTTGATACACCAATCATAATGAAGCATTATATTGCATGCAATGAACTCTGTTCTTCTTGGCTGTTATTCATTGTATCCACTGCCATCCGACTACCATGCACTTATTCGTTTCACATAACCCCATGAATCAATTTAAGCTGCAAAGCTATTGAGTAACAATGGTTTTTTGCAGGGGAGTTCTGGGTGAAAACACACCCTACTATTTTTCTAAGCTTGTCATGTAAACATTGATACATGGACTAGGATGCGATATCCCTCACTAGAGAAATAGGCTACTTCGCTTCTCTTCCAATATCGTGCGTCGCGCTCCTCTTAATTTTTCCCTAAACAAATTGGATATCGTCTGATCCACGATGTTTTTAAGTCCGACTTACGAGTGGGTTTTCACTTAGAAGTTCTCATTGCAGAACAGTATCTCGGTAAGCGAACCAGCTTAGGATTTTGTTTAATTGAAAATACTTGTTTTTAAATTTTTGATATTTACCGAGCACTGCAAATACAAAATGCTGTCGATTAATCCCATAAGAGATCTTCTTGTCTACATTTGTGTGGTGTTATACTATATTGTCCTTTTAGTCCTTTCGGGTTACAGTTGGTGGGCATTACTCAGTATTGAAACTCTAAGCAGACCTATTTTTAAGTAAGATATTAACCAACAAGTAAGAAGGCTAAGTTCGTGGTGTAGCCGAACTATTATCATACACAGGTAGAGAGATTTGAGACAAAATAAGTGAAATCCCATTTTGCCAAATGTACCTAAGTGGAAACCCTGGAATGTGTTTGAATGGCATGGGTTCTAATGAAGAGTATTTACTCGTGTACATCTTTTCAAACAAGGGAGTGGGCCTTAGCGCTATTAGGTGGATACAGCCTTATATCGAGTGATTCGCTATAAAAGGTGGAACCCGCGTGTGACCTCTGGAACTGTGTTTTGTGTCGTAGTATGGCTATCAAAGTTAAGTATTTAATGATATGTATTAAAACGAAGTGGTTTGGTAGTACTAGTACTATTTGTTTGAAAGAAACGACGTCTTTCGAGTACATCGCACGAAAATGTGGACCGACACGTTTGACACCGACATCATCTGTTGGATAGTCCGCTAATTTATTTTATAATACAATGGTAATTCACGAACGTATTCCATAGCCAAGAGTTTATCAAGGGTTTTTTTTATGTCCTCGCCTGCAGTAACTATTTTTCATTTCCTTCTACGTTCATATGGTAAGGTTGGTCACACATTTTACAAGTTTTCTTTCTTAAGTTATAATTTGGTTTGTCGTCAATAAAACTAAATCTCCAAAACATACCATGTTTTGCATCTCTTTTTATCATCATTTGGGTATAGATTATGCGTTTTATATTCATTTTTTCGTAATTTTCGAATATGGATTTCGTACCTTTTTTATACCATAACACTAACTGAGTTCAGATAAGTAGTGAACTGATTTAGTAAAGATATATCGGTTTTTTTGCTCAAGTTATCGTCGTTTAACGGCCGAGCGGAGGACAGACACTGTCGACTGTGTAAAAAACTGGGCGTAGGCTTCAACCGATTTTCGCCTCATTTCACAGAAAACAATTATCGTCCCATAGAATCTATGCCCCTACCAGATCCCAATGATTAGTACACCTTTTTGTTCGACTTATGGCACTTAGAAGATATCTAAACGAAATCACTGAAAAAGGTGTCGCGTAGCCACCGCCGACACATATGATTGTGAAACTTTCTTTATTTTTGTATTATGTTTGTCACCACTCTCAGTACTGGTGTTGTGATTTTATGACATATTTACTATCATACTGTAAAAGATATTACTTTTTTTGTTAGAAATTTGACTTTGAAAATTTTTTTTTTTGTGAACTAACATAGCAAATAGTGTGGCGTGTGTTCGTCATTCAATTTTGCTAATCATATTTAATTTGACCAGACATTAGTATTAAGGAGTACCTGTTCCTAAACTGCCGAAAGTTTCTCATGAATCTTTCAACCAGAACTGTCCAAATACAGCTTGCCCTGAACCTTTTAAATTACCTTATTTTTAAAAGTGGGTGGGGGCCCCGCCCATTGTCCAAAATTTTACTACACTTTCTATTTTGCGTCATAGGTTAATATACATCTACTAAAGTTTCATCGCATTATCCGTCTTTGGTAATGAATTATCGTGCACTTTTTGACGTTTTTTCGAGTAATTTTTTCTCACATTACATCAAAATGTTGGCGTTGGTTGTGTAGTGTGATTTTCGTTCATTTTAAATAGCGATCTGGATGAGCCTCAGACAAACCACAAATAACCAAATTTTCATCAAGATACCAAGGATAAAACTTACTCAAGTATATCGTTTATTATTGTGGACGGCACGGACGGACAAGGCTCTCAAAATGAATTTTCTTGCTTTTCGTGTGCCCAGATCATTTTTGATATATCAGTAAAGTCTACATCATCTTCTCGATTAGTTTATAATGTCTGTTACGGATAACCGTGTTATGCGAACACAGTTATAAGTACTCTGTAGCTCCGCTCCAGCTGAGTATAAAAAACGAACGGCAAACGAAATGACGTAAAATAAAAAAGATACCAATGATTGAATGGAATTATTTAAGAAAAATGCGGAGCACTATACCGAACCTAAATACTAGGACTTTACGACGTACTCCAGAGTTTTGTCGGTTAAACTTTTCGGACAATATTATGATTCCATTTTGAACAAGCGGGCGAAACAACTTTTTAATCAATAGATTTTAGCGGCTTGGAAAACCCTTCGATTGAGTTTCATGCCATGAGAAATGACGACTTGGTCTGCTATTTGAGTCCAATCGAAACAAAAGGGATAGTTCTTCAGACTGTTCCCACTAGTGGGTCAAATATAATATATCTACTAAATTCCGTATAACCAATCGCACAAGCAAAAAGCTAAGCAACGAACGCTTGAAACACATAAAATATTGACTACACAACAACTCAATTATACAGGTATTAGTTTTTGTATTTATATAACATACACATATAAATGTGTATACGTACAGTACACTTTAAATTTACAAAAAATTAGAGCATGATCAACAAATAACAACACCGCACATAAAAAATTGTCAACACCTATTCGTGCTGAACGTATCGTATGCCGCCGTCAAAACTTTGTTGTTGGTGTTGCCCCGATTGGCATCAAAGCAAATGGTGAACTGTGATGCTAAAATTAAAATTATAGCTCAGCTATGAGGCTTCCTCAGCTCGGTGACAAATATTGGGTGGTCGGCAAGTGAGACAGCTCAAGCATGGATAACTCTTGTTTTCTTGTGCTTAGTACAGACTCACGACACCCAGCCAATATACGGCCAAACGAGTTGCGGTGCGTGAGTGTCGTCCTTCAAATGATATGTTTTATATATTTTTTGTTTATGCTTTATTTAATATTTTTATTGTATCGTAGTGTGTAGTATTGTGATTAAACTTATGTTAAACATTTATAACGTTTAGTTACACTTTTATGTCATTCGCATATAGCTTTGTGTAGCTAAATGAGCTTATGCCGTTGTGCATGTTTTAAAACGAAAATGGTCTCTTATTTTGTTATTGTATTGTAATGGACCCGGCATGTCCGGTGAATGGCGCATACATGTTGTAGAACTGAGTGTTTGTGACACTAATAGAAGCTTTTTGTGTTTTTTGTCGTCAAAATAGGAAATGGCACTCAAACTGGCGTGATTGTTGTAATAGGCATGCCTAGATGGCTGCGTGTTTTAACTAATTAATACATTAATAATTTTATCGTACAATGTGAAAATTTTGACCCCGACAATTTTATTATTTTTTTATAAAACAATAAAGTGTATGTTTATTGCAACATGTTGTTAGTTAGGTACTCCGCTTTATTCTAATTTAGATGTAATAAAAATTTCCAAACAAAATATGGTGGAGCGGCGTTTTTTTAGTTTAAGCACGATTTGTATTTTTAAAGCAAACACATTACAGACATTAACTTATTTTTTTTTTTTTTTGTTTTTTCATGAAATTCTCGAAGCTATACATAATAATAGACAATTCTGCGTGCTGTGTAAAAAAAAAAACGTAATTACTGTTTATTGTTTTTTACATGCGAAATCAGCAGTTGTGACGACTGTTTACAAGGATTTGCTATTAAAATCATTATCTTTTTGTATGTAAATTCTGACACATCATTTTTATTTTACAAAATTTACCAATAATGACTACATTTTAAGTGAATCTTGCCAATTAAGCCAGATGACATTTTTGTTGCTAATGTGCCATTGAATTTATAATTTTGCAAACAAGTTTTTCAGATTCATGCTTTACTAATAATAATTAATATTAATGGAGCTTACAATATATCGTCTCGAACTAGCGAGAAGTTTGAAGATGCGAAACAATCGAGAACTCGCTTCATAGATGTTCCTCGCAGTGTGCATTTACATAAAATTAGATTTTAAAAAGTACGAGAAGTCTAACTTTCGGGTGAAGCACGAACATTACATCCTCAGATTTTTATAACCCTTGGATAATGCGGTTGTTAGTTTGTTTTGATTGCTTCAATAGTGTTACATAGGCTACGCATAATACATAGCATATGGTTCTACTTCTGACTAATTTATTCTTCGAGTATGGCTTCACGAAACATAGTCAACAATATGCTTGTCATAAAAGGGGCGGTGTGCCACTCGCAATTTTTTTTTAAATTTTGAAATATATTTCCTATTTTACTGTTTTAAAAATCACATTGGGTAATTAAACATACCATTGATAGAAAGCTCTTTTTATTAGCAAAGAATATAGCTCTTATGTAGTAAAAAGTTAATATGTCCGCTGCTCTACCTTATGGCGTGTGTGCGGAGGGCCGCTGCCAGTGTGAGGAGTCGAAGAAAACAACTATATGCGCTAGCTCCTGGGGGGCTAGGCAGGTGCGTCCCTTTGATCCCGTGTCCGTTGCGTAGGGTGTGAGAGAGCATACCGTCATCTGAATCCCAGGAGCGTGTGCCTTGTACGGGCGCTTTCTGTTTTGGCGTGATTCGCCTTTCTATGCTTTGCGGCGTGATCTTGTGTCATCCCCCCGTCGCCTCTGTTCCTCCTCTCCCGTTTGCTCAGCTTCGGACGTGCGCTTCTTTACAGGATCAGGTGTGCTAGGTCAGAGCATGCTAGCACTCGGTGCCCGGGGCTTTACACAGGGCCTTATAGTGGTCTTTGTCGCAGTGATAGGAAACCGGGCGGCCGCGGGAGGTCTTCAGGTCACGTGACCATCAGGACAAACAGCAAAAGCAAGGACATCAAGAAGACAAACCTAAAGGGACCCCCGCGCGTTACAGGACCCCATCACCGCAGACGGTGAGCTCTAAAAAGATAGACGCACAAACACATGCAGATATCTGAGATACTCCCAAAAGTAGGCAATTATAATTGTGGAAGTGTCGCTCACAAATACACGCGTATATGAGGAGCTATACTCCTGCATCTGTAGTTATAATTTTATAGCAGATAACTAACTAGTAAATTTTAGAAATGGAAGCGCCTAGAAGTATGCGAACGAGAAATCACAGAGTATAAAAGGCAGCAACAGCAGAGGCGCGACAATCAGTTTGATTTAAGACGCTATCTGGCGAGCAATAGAAGTGTTATTTTGAAAGTAGTCTAATGAAGGCCATTTTGCATTATTGAATAGTGGAGTTATTTATTCAACAGTTTAGTGATTCGAACGTTAGTAGAAGGTTGCAGATAAGAGGGATTGAACTAAATTCGTTACAATATATAAATAAATTAGCGGTAGCCGACAGATGATGTTCTGGGTCACCCTGGTCCACATTTTGGTCGATATCTCGAAAACGCCTTCACATATACAATTTAGGTACACTCCCTATTAAAATACTCACTAACACCTTTCATTTGATACCCATATCGTACAAACACATTCTATAGTTCTGTAGAACTGTAGCCCACTCCCTTTTAAAATACTTTTTAATACCTTCCATTTGATACCCATGTCATAAAAACGCATTCCAGGGTTACCCTATGTTCATTTTCCTACATGGTTATTTTCCCTTAATTTGTCTCCAAAGCTCTCAGCTGAGTATGTAATGTTCGGTTACACCCGCACTTAGCCTTTCTTACTTGTTTCAATTTAAAAAAAAGAAATATTTTGCAATGACCTGGCAAAGTTTTAGACCCAACCTAATAATCTGGCTTATTTCTTTTTATATTTTTGAAATATTAAATTTTAACATATCTAATTTTTAAAGTGCCTCAAAAACATTTTTTCAATTAACAAAAAATATTTTGCAATGACTTGACAAAGTTTTAGACCCAAACTAATAATCTGGCTTATTTCTTTTTAGATTTTTCAAATATTAAATTTTAACATATCTAATTTTCAAGGAGCCTCAAAAACATTTTCTCAATTAAAAGAAAATTATTTTGCAATCATCTGGCAAAGTTTTAGACCCAACCCAATCTGGCTTATTTCTTTTTATATTTTTGAAATATTAAATTTTAACATATCTAATTTTTAAAGTGCCTAAAAAACATTTTTTCAATTAAAAAAATATTTTGCAATGACTTGACAAAGTTTTAGACCCAACCTAATAATTTGGCTTATTTCTTTTTATATTTTTCAAATATTAAATTTTAACATAACTAATTTTCAAAGTTCCTCAAAAACCACATTTTTTTAATAAAAAAGAAAATATTTTGCAATGACTTGGCAAAGCTTTAGACCCAACCTAATAATCTGGCTTATTTCTTTTTATATTTTTCAAATATTAAATTTTAACATATCTAATTTCAAAGTGCCTCAAAAACATTTTTTCAATAAAAAAAAATATTTTGCAATGACTTCGCAAAGTTTTAGACCCAACCTAATAATCTGGCTTATTTCTTTTTATATTTTTCAAATATTAAATTTTAACATATCTAATTTTCAAGGAGCCTCAAAAACATTTTCTCAATTAAAAGAAAATTATTTTGCAATCATCTGGCAAAGTTTTAGACCCAACCCAATCTGGCTTATTTCTTTTTATATTTTTGAAATATTAAATTTTAACATATCTAATTTTTAAAGTGCCTAAAAACATTTTTTCAATTAAAAAAATATTTTGCAATGACTTGACAAAGTTTTAGACCCAACCTAATAATTTGGCTTATTTCTTTTTATATTTTCAAATATTAAATTTTAACATAACTAATTTTCAAAGTGCCTCAAAAACCACATTTTTTCAATAAAAAAGAAAATATTTTGCAATGACTTGACAAAGTTTTAGACCCAACCTAATAATTTGGCTTATTTCTTTTTATAGTTTTCAAATATTAAATTTTAACATAACTAATTTTCAAAGTGCCTCAAAAACCACATTTTTTCAATAAAAAAGAAAATATTTTGCAATGACTTGGCAAAGCTTTAGACCCAACCTAATAATCTGGCTTATTTCTTTTTATATTTTTCAAATATTAAATTTTAACATATCTAATTTTCAAAGTGCCTCAAACATATTTTTAGCATACTTAAATTAATTATTTTGTTAAATTCAAGGGTTGTTCCAGCCCCGCCACCCCTTAGCCAGTTCTGCGTTTCTATATTTAGATACTATTAAAACGGTATTGTACATAATTTTCACTGTGCCTCAGATACCTGCTCGAAAATGCTTACCAGCTCTTAGACTATATGTGGAGGTCCACACTAAAACGCAACGTTTATGTACATATTTTGAAAAAAATTTCGTGCAGTGCAATAACGCGCGCGGAATTTATTTCAAAAAAAAATAATAATAATAACGCCCGCGGGAGTTATTTCCTTTTCTTGACAGTATGAAACAAAACAAAAAGTTCCGAAAGGGGGCGCACGGATTTGGATATTAAGAAAAATCGTACGGAACGGGGGGAATCTGGCGATCAATTTTTAAGAGACCTCCCATTTAGCTACAATCTTGGAACTTCATCGAGTATGTGTTATCGCCAACGTTTTTACAACAATTTTTTGAAAAAAAAATATCTTTTGGGTTTTTGGGAAGTGTTTTGGTCGAAAAATTTACTCTTTCGCCATTTTTTTTTCGCAGGCTCGTAAATTATTTTTTTGGGTATGTGTAGTGGAACTTTTTTTCCTGAGCCCAAATCCTATCGAAAAATCGATGGCGCGATATCGGTTAATAAATTGACCCAGTCTAGTATACATACAAGTAGGTATTGTATGCATTCTGAATTAATGAAAGTATGTTTTTCTCCTTTTAATAAAGTAAGTAAGGTAAGTTTTTCTCCACCTAGAACTAAAAAGTAGAAAATAAAAAGAAGAAAAAAATGTTGAGCATTTCCGAAACCGAACTATATATACGCAGCTGTGTGCTCTCATATATATACATATTAAGGATTCAGCCAAAGAATTAAATCACGAATATTACGTGTTATAAAAGCTGGTATATGTACTATTAATGTCTTTGGTAAGAAGCTATAAAAACAGATAGAAAGCAATGTTCTTACCAAACCTCGTTAAAAATTGCAGCATTTTGTTCGATTTTGTTATTGAACGTTTTGTGAAGAGCTTTACTAAGAGAAGCCTACCATGACCATTTAGAACATTGAATTTTCGTACTTCGCACCAACATATTGTAACGAATTTCTGTAAATTCCGCTTATTCTAAATCTTCTGCTAACGTTCGAATCGCTAAACTGTTGAATAAATAACTCCAATACTCCAATATTCAATAATGCAAAATGGTTTTTATTAGACTACTTTGAAAGTACTTCACAATAACACTTATACTTCACAATCAATAGCGCGCTTAAGCCAAACTTATTAGTCATGCCTCAGCTTGCGCTGCTTTTATACACTCGGTTTCCTCGTTCACCCATTTCTCCTAAGGTCTAGTAATTTCGTGAACTTCATGCTTGGTTACTAGCCACATGCGCGTGTATATGTGAGTACTACTTCTGCTGATGATGACATGCGTTTGTGAGTATCTCTCTGCTGTCTTGTATATATGTGCGTAAATGATGATTGATTTGTTGATTGAGTGGCAGCTTGCTTTATTGTTGTGCCTTTATTTAATAACCTAATAAGCGGCGGCCACCGTGGTGTGATGGTAGCGTGCTCCGCCTACCACACCGAATGCCCTGGTTCACACCCCGGGCAAAGCAACATCAAAATTTTAGAAATAAGGTTTTTCAATTAGAAGAAAATTTTTCTAAGCGGGGTCGCCCCTCGGCAGTGTTTGGCAAGCATTCCGAGTGTATTTCTGCCATGAAAAGCTCTCAGTGAAAACTCGTCTGTTTCGCAGATGCCGTTCGGAGTCGGCATAAAACAAGTAGGTCCCGTCCCGCCAATTTGTAGGAAAAAATAAAAAAAAGGAACGGGATGTAAATTGGAAGAGAAGCTTGGCCTAAAATATCTTTTTTTTTATTTAATAACCGCTTAGTGATGTGAGTATCATTTAGTGATGCTAATATTCGTCGCAATATCTATAATGTTTATGTATTTACATATATGCCTAAATACATGGCCACTTTTTCACTTTCACTAAACCTTTAAGCAACTTTAAAAACAAGTTATAAAAGCCTTGTGTACAAGTATACTCTGCGTATAAAGAGTCGAAAATGTCCCCTCATACATTTTTCAAGAAGGCACAATTTTGAAGTAACGAGTACAAAATTCATCCCCATATCTGAAATGCAATCGAAGATATATCGACTCAAACGTACACGTGTTCACCTGCAGCTTGATAAAATCCCAATGTGACAAAACGCCCATCTCAAATTCACCATTTGTAATCGATCAAATTTTGTACACTTTCGATTAACTTATCGTCTTTTGCGCGCTTTCTTATTGTAGCTAGAGACATTGGTGCTTTATCGGTAACCTTATAACAGCTGATTCGACCAACCTTATGGGAATCAATGCAATCGATTATTGGTGCCGCTAAAGTCGTAACCGTATCGTAGCCAACCAATTGGTTTTTGGTTTACCGTTGTAACAATAAACAGCTGATTACGTTAGGGATATAACTACAGCGATACGATATACGGCACCAATGACTCCTGCTTGTGGTTTCACAGCATTGAAATCATTAGTGTCCTGAGGAAGGGCGCAAAATGCGGTGAGTAAATTACATCTGATATAACTTTGTAATGTATTAAAATTGCTAATTTCCTTTAACAGAAATAAATAGTTTGCAACAGGAAATCCGACGCTATTATGTTTCAACCTCCCTGACAGGTACACGGCACTACATCTTTATTTCACATTTTGGGAATTTGCAATCTTTTTTTGCATTTTGGTAATTTTGGATTACATTTGCATAACGAAACGACATAGCGGTATTCATCTGAGTCCGTATTAACGCGTGCAAAGGTCGTGACTTGAAAGTAAAACATTATTGAAATATGTTAAAGCGTACAGCGCCAATACGCAGCCCGCGCCTACAGCAAGATACAACATGTCCGCTGCCCCAGCCGATGCAGCAACAGGGAGACCATCAATTCTTCATACTAATGCCAGTGCCGTTCAGTTACCAATAGCCACAGCCACTGCCGCCGCCACCCAAATCGTTACGTTTTCCGCCAATGCAACCACGGTCACTTCAATTGTCAACACCGCCACAACGACGACCGCACCGCCAATTGCCATTAGCGCTAGTGCAACTAGTTCACATGATTTCAACGCGTTAACAACTATTGCCACGCCAAACGGCAACATCGCGTACGTATATACCCCCAGCATCGCCGCCATATCTGGGACAGACAATTTGGTAAATGATGGTAGCTCCATTTCAGCACAGCAGGTGAGTTTTTTGTTCAATAAAATAAAAGATTTAGAAAGCCAGCTTCGAAACATTCAATCGCATATAGTTAGCAATCAACGTCAAGCATACGACGTGAGCACCCGTTATAACGGTCAACAAGTAAATTTTTTAGCAACAAATAACATTATTGAAATATGTTAAAGCTGATACCATTC
>JARSSU010008081.1:0-33750 GCA_029619165.1 Eurosta solidaginis
CGGGTTAATCTATTTCTTTTGGGCTAATATTCGTGGCTGTTTCTTCTCAGACACTGATCAAGTCATGGCGTCATTTCGGGATTATTTGGGGATCCTTTCGGCATCATTTCTGGATGATTTTCGGATCCGTCAGGGATACGCGGGTCATTTCGGGACTTTTCTCGATTATACGGGATGATTGGGGACCCTTTCGGCTTATTTCTGGATGCTTTTGGGATCCGTCAGATCCCGTCGGGGTCATTTCGGGACTTTTTTTCGGGACTAATTCGGGATAATTAGGGAGCCTTTCGGCATCATTTCTGGATGGTTTTTCGGGATCCGTACGGGATCCTGTCAGGGTCATTTCGGGACTTTTTCGGGATCATTTGGGTACCTTCCGGCATCATTTCATATGTTTTTGAGGATCCGTCGGGATCCCGTCGGGGTATTTCGGTCTTTTATCGACTGGTCATCGAATCATTTGGGGTACCTCTTTCGTCATATTTCTTGATGGTTTTTCGGGATCCGTCTGGGATCCCTTCCGGGTCATTTCGGACTTTTTCGGGACTATTTCGGGATCATTTGTGGGTATTTTTCCGGCATCATTTTCTGTATGGTATCTGGATCAGTTTGGGGGTCCCTTCCGGTCATAATTTCTGGATGGTTTTCGGTCATTTCGGGATTATTAGGGATCATTTGAGGACGTTCCGGCATCATTTTGGATATGTTTTGGATCATCCGTGCGTGATCCCGTCGGGTAATTTTCTCTGGACTTTCTAGAGTTGTTTCAGGATTATTTTGGGCCCTTCAAGATCATTTTCTGGATGGATTCGAGATCTGTCCGGGATCCCGTCAGGGTCATTTAGGAGTCCGTTCGAGATCCCGTCAGGGTCCTTTTCGGGACTATTAGGGATCATTTGAGGACGTTTCCGGCATTCATTTCTGGATAGTTTTTCGGAACCGTCTGGGATCCCGTCGGGGTCATTTCATTCAGGACTTTTTTCGGGACTAATACGGGTCATTTTGGGACCCTTCCGGAATCGTTTGTCGATATGGTTTTCGCGATCCGTTCGTGGATCCCGTCTGGTCATTTCGGTACTGTTTCGGGATCATTTGGGGACCCTTCCGCATCATTTCTGGATGGTTTTTGGGGATCCTTCCGGGATCCCGGTCGGGGTCATTTTCGGGACTATTTCGGATCATTTTGGGTACCTTCCGGCATCATTTCTAGATGGTTTTCGTGGGGAATCCGTCCGGATCCCGTCCGGGTCATTTCGGGACTTTTTCTCGACTAATACGGGATCATTTGGGGACGCTTTACGTGCATCATTTGCTGGTTGGTTTTTTCGGGATCTCGTCCGGGATCCCGTCTGTCATTTCGGGACTTTTTCTCGACTTATGCGGGATCAATTTGGGGATCCTTTCGGCATCATTTCTGTATGGTTTTCGGGATCCTCGGGCATCCCTCAGGTCATTTTTGGACTGCTTTTCTCGACTAATACAGGTTTTCTGAGGTACTTCCGGCATCATTTGCGATGGTTTTCGGGGATCCGTCCCTGGATCCATCAGGGTCATTTCGGGACTATTTCGGTCATTGGGGTACCTTCCGGCTTCATTTCTTTTCTAGACGGTTTTCTGATCCGTCCGGGATCCCTCGGGGTTAATTTCGGGACTTTTTCTCGGCTATATCGGGGCGGAACTCTTTTTTCATTTGGTAGTACTTCCGGCATACATTGTGCTGCATCAGGTTCTCTGCGGGATCGCGGCGGATCCCGTCAGGTCATTTCGGTACTATTTCGGAGCATTGGGGGTACCTTCCGGCTTCATTCTAGATGGTTTTCGGATCTCGTCCGGGATCCCGTCAGGGTCATTTCGTTGTCGGACTATTTCGGTATCATTTGGTGGTACCCATTTCCGGCTTCATTTCTAGATGGTTTCTGGATCGTCCGGACTGTCCCGTCGGGTATTTCGGGACTTTTCTCGACTAATACAGGGAAGTCATTTGAGGTCTTCTCGGCATCATATGCTGGATGCTGTCATCCGGGATCTCGTTTCCGGATCCGCTCCGTCATTGTCGGACTTGTTCCTCGACTTATACGGGATCATTTGGGGCGCTTTCGGCATCGATTCTGATGCTGTCGGTCGTCGGACCGTCGGTCATTTCGGGACTTTTTCGCGACTATACGGGATCATTTGGGGTACGCTTACTCGCATCATTTCTGGATGGTTTTCGCGATCCGTCCAGCGATCCCGTCGGGGGTCATTTCGGACTTTTCGAGCATCTATTTGGGTACCTGCGGCATCATTTCTGGACGCTTTTCGGCAGCAGCGGAGGCGCGGGATCCGTCGGATCCGTCGGGTGCCATTATCGGTACTCTTTCGGATCATTTGGGGTACGCTTCCGGCTCATTCTAGATGGTTTTCGGGATCCGTCCGCGATCCCGTCAGGGTCATTTCGGTCTCTATTTCGGTATCATTGGGTAGACCTCCGGCTCCGGCCTTCATTTCTAGATGGTTTCGGGATCCAATGGGTCGGGAGCGTCTCGTCAGGTTCATTCGGGACTTTTCGCGATCCTATGAGTATCCATCTAGTGAGCTTCTGCCTCTCATTCGCTAGATGGCGTTTTCGGGATACACCGTCTCGGGATCTCCGTACGTGGTCATTTCGGGATCTTTTTCTCGACTTATACGGGATCCTGTGACCCTTCGGCATCATTCTGGCTGGCTTTCGGGATCCGTCCGGATCCCGTCGGGGTCATTGTTCGGACTATTTCGGATCATTTTGGGTACCTTCCGGCATCGTTCTAGATGGGTTTTCGGATCCTATCCCGGGATCCCGTCGATTTGCAGATCGGTACTATTTCGGCATCATTTCGGGGTTAACCTTCCGGCATCATTCTAGATGGTTCTGCGGGATCGCGTCGGGATCTCACCGTCAGGGTCATTGTCGGTACTAGTTTCGGGATCCTTTGGGTACCTCCGGCACCATTTCTATATGGTTTTGAGGATCCGTCCGGATCCCCGTCAGTGTCATTGTCGGGAGCTCTTTTCTCGACTTATACGGGATCATTTGGGGACCCTTCGGCATCATATCTGGATGCTTTTCGGGATCCGTCCGGGAACCCGTCGGAGTCATTTTGGGACTTTTTCTCGACTAATCGGGATCATTTGGGACCCTTTCGGCATAATTTCTGGATGTTTTCGGGATCCGTCCGGGATCCCTTCCGGGTCATTTCGGAACTTTTTCGGGACTATTTCGGGATCATTTGGGGTATTTTCCGGCATCATTTCTGTATGGTATTCGGGATCATTTGGGGTCTCTTCCGGCATAATTTCTGGATGGTTTTCGGTCATATTCGGGACTATTAGGGGATCATTTGAGGACATTCCGGCTCATTTCTGTATAGTTTTTTGGGATCCGTGCGGGATCCCGTCGGGGTAATTTCTGGACTTTTCAGAGATTGTTTCGGGATTATTTTGGGCCCTTCCAAGATCATTTCTGGATGGATTTCGAGATCTGTCCGGGATCCCGTCAGGGTCATTTAGGAGTCCGTTCGAGATCCCGTCAGGGTCATTTCGGGACTATTAGGGGATCATTTGAGGACATTCCGGCATCATTTCTGGATAGTTTTCGGAATCCGTCTGGGGATCCTGTCGGGGTCATTTCAGGACTTTTTCGGGACTAATACGGGATAATTTTGGGACCCTTCCGAATCATTTCTGTATGGTTTTCGCGATCCGTCGTGGATCCCCTAAGGACCCTTCCTGGATATTTTCTGGATGGTTTTTGAGAACCGTCCGGGAGCCCGTCAGGGTCATTTCGGAACTTTTTCGGGACTATTTCGGATCATTTTGGTACCCTTCAGGCATCATTTCTTTGTGGTTCTCTGGATAAGTCTAGAATCGTGTCGTTGTCATTTCGGGTTTTTGGGACTATTCCGGGAACTTTTGGAGACCCTTCCGTGGCATTTCTAGATGGTTTTCGGGATCTGTCCGCGATAGCGTCGGGGTCATTTCGTGGATTTTTCTGGATAATTTCGGGATCATTTGGGGATCCTATCAGGTTATCAGCTCATTTAGTTCTTTTTTACTCAATTACAAAAATAAAATGTATTAGACAGAAACATCTTTTTAAACAGATAACTTGATAAGCAGGCTAACGTGAATATCCATATATTTAATTTTCTCCTTGCGGACGCGCGGGTAAAGGCTAGTATTTTATAAGCGCGGCTGAAGGCCGCCAATGCAGAAAGGTGTTCTGCGCAAAAATACTATGGATCCCACCATCGGTTACGGAGAGGACCGGGTGGTTTTTTGTTAATATCTTTTGAACGAGCTAAATTTTCATTTTCCGCCTTCGGATGTTAATACTGATGCAAAATGCGTCAGTTTGACACCTCTCTCGGTATTTTTGGACTAGTCTTAGCAGTTGTGAGCCAAAGTAAAGTATTACCTTTCGACATTTTTGGGCGTCGCTAAAGCATTGCCCTAATATTAATCATGACATCCACGGTAAACGTTTTAAGGCCTACAATTTGAGTGAATGTATCTGGAATGTCCGGACTCTTGCAGGACAACGTGTATTTGGCCAGCGTATTTACGTGCTTGTTAAGTCAAAGACTGACAGAAGGATTATAGGTCCTTCCGGCGTTTACTGCAGTGGGCATGAGAACGGAAGTTTTGTTGTAGAACATAGACTTTGCCACCAGTGCTGCTATTCCACGGCTGCGAACGAGCGTCGCGTTCCGCCCGGCATTAAGTCTAGACCTTTCAATGCAACGTTTATTATCGCCGATTTGGATATGGACTCTTTTTATTAGAATCTTAAAAACGTCTACTAATAATTGAATATTGTGGAGAACTCTGTGGTTGTTGTTTGTTGTTAAACCAACAAGACGCCTACACCTGAAGGTGAAAAATCAACCACAAAATCGGCTTGTGTAAAGGAGCCTAACGGATATGGGACAACTCCGTACTTTCCCAGGATAGCTGGTTCTGCGTACAAGAAATGACTCGGGTTTCATTGCCGCCTAATGACTGCCATTTCAATATAAGCGAAGCATACTGGACTGAAAGGACGAAGTTTTTGTGTTGCTACAATAACAAAAACACACTAGGGTTCAGTTTGTGCATTATCTGAATCTGCAGTGAACCTCAGACTTTATAGAGTGTTATTACATCAATGAAATAAAATTAGTGCCACTTTCTTTACCGTTCATTCTTCTATCAGAATTCCTACACCCTTTTGTGACCTGGAACATAAGCTAATAGAATAGTGTTACGAGCTGTTGAAGTCTTCATTAACTATGTTATGTAGAGTAAATTTGACCATATTCTCTGTTATTTATTATGTGGCTTACGTCAGTACGCCTTATTTTACATCTTATACCAGGGTAAGCTCTTCCTTATACAGATTAGATCCCTGATATAATTTTGGACTATTTTCACGTAGAAACTTTCTGGACGAAATGTACCACCGCTTCACGAACCATCTGAGCTTTTCATCAGACGACCCGAAAATGTTTCCTTTTGTCTAATCACAAAAATTTTCGATTGAATTTTTCGTTCAGTTTGTTTCTTGCTTAGGGGATCCGACTGAATTTAGCAAGTTCAACTCTTTGTCCAAATGGATAAGTAACGCGTTCTCTATGCGTCATCTCTTACAGGTAGCATTCGATGAATGTTCTTTCATCTTACAGGTACCAGCCGATGAAAATTCTTTCATCGTTGATCAAACTTCTGGTAACACTATGGACACATTCAGCCTAAGTGAGGTCCTCACTAATAGGCCACTTCAAAGTAAGGTACCACTGAGGTACATACAAACTTAGAGAGAGCCGAGAATAATTTTCAGAAAAGAAAACGCCATTTACTTTTCAATAACTCCCTCCGAACCAAAACCCACTTGTTGACAAAAGGAATTCTTTGCTTCACGTTGGACTTGGACTCTACCCAAAAAAGGATGTGTAATAGTGGTACAATAAAAATATGCATTAACACACACTGAGCTCGATAAGCTACGACAAGAGGAAAACAATATATACTTATTTATTGTTATTCAATTCGCTCCCAAGTTCGTTTATACACGAGCCAATTACAGCAATTTTCGATTTAAACTTTTGCTGAGGCCAATGCATGTTTGGCGTCATATGTTACGATTTCTTAACTTACTTACTTCCGTTACTCAACCAGTCAACAAATACTTGGAGGGAGCAATAATGTCTTTGAAGTGTTGTTGTTGTATAAGCATCTTCTTCCAAATTGGTTACATAATTTGCTTCGAACATATGTTGGAGTTTTAAAAACGGCCACTTTCTTTAATAGGCTAGGTTAGGTGGTAGCTGCCCTGATAAGGAAAGCTCACTTGGACAACACGAAGGTCCGTTGTGATACCACATACAAAAAAATAACGGTGACGTAGATCTAGCTAATTAGAGAATCGTTGGGTAGCAACGATAAAGTTCCGAATGATACCGATCTCAACCTTGTATAAATCCTCAAGAGATCCAAGTGATTTGCGACCGAAGTACTTTCGCCTAGTTATGGCAAAAGCTGGGCAATCAAGCATAAGTGATTTGGTGACTCCACCCATCAACCTCCATACAGCTACAGCAGGATGGAGTTTCCAGTATATTGAGACGTACCGCATGGATACCCATGGGACCTGTCAAAGCCCAATTATTTCGGCAGACCGCCTGCCATCCACTTTCGGACAGAAAGATTTTGCTACCCTGCAAAAGTGGGGTCCGCCCAACGTTTGCTGAGTTGATTCGAGGCCCAGCTTTGAAGGAGCAAACCACAGGTGTCCAGCGGAATCCCGAAATCCCTACAGCCATCTTCATCCGGTTAAGTTGTACTGTTGCGGGCTAAGAGATCGGCTTAACAGGTACCGGGCTATCATTATGGCCCGGGACACAGATAATCTTAATTATAAAATAGTTCGATGCAATCGCAAGCGAGGTCAGGCACTTCCAGACCACCCTCGATCGCACTGTAGTTGAACTCAAGGCCTTCATAGCCGCTTGGTTATAAGAGTAGATGTTAAATTCCCTAACCGTAGTAGCACTGGATAGCATTTCATCCACCGCATCCTTAACCGTAAGAGCTTCCGCTTGGAATACACTGCCGTGATCAGCCAACTTAAACTTGCGGCTTACATTTAGCTCTTGACAAAAGACCTCCCCACCAACCTTTCCGTCCCACTTCGACCCATTCGTGAACAAGTTAACCGGTCCTCTGCCCCAGATATTCCTCTTCCCCACTCCTCCCTCGTGGGATTGACTGGGTGAAGGTTGTATAGGGAGCAGTTATCAGCATACAATAGTCCGTCCTGTCCGGGATAAAGTAGAAACTGGTAAGAAGGCTACAGTTTCCGGAGTCAGAAAGCCCATATTACGAAGTCCTGACCAACGACCGGTTCGCGGCTCCCTTAAGCATGACATTCAGTGCCAAGGTAGGTGTTGTTTTGAGAGCTTCACTGATACCGATCAGCGCCGTCCGTTACACTGACACTAACATTTTGGAGGAGCTCGCAGTGCCCATAGAGCAGAATCGGTTTGACCACCATCTCATAAAGCCAGTGTACTACTACTGGCGAGAGTCCCCATCTTCCACCAGCGGGTTAGGGGGTCAGAATGTACCCGCGGTAGGTATGCCTGTCGTGAGAGGCGACTAAAATACCAGATTCAAGGGGATGTGTAGCGCAACCCTTTCAGATTGCCAGCGCAATATATAGCTTCTCCAAACCCAATTGTCAACCTCAACTATCCGTGGCGAATCTTGTTTCATTAACAGCCGAGGCTCTGGCGAACACGAACTCCTAATGGATCTAGGGGGTGGGAGGGCGGTATGACCAAGAACGTCGCATGTGGTCATAACAAATCGTTCCCGAGATAGTCGGGCTTGGTACCGCAACGTACTGGATCTGTATCCGGCAAAGGTTGATGGTCGATAACACTCCTCGAGGCCTTCGGGGAGTGTCCTTATCGCTCCAACAACAACAGAGTCCCCATCTCTTTCCGATAGCCCCACTGCAGCAGTACAAGACAACAGCGGCCTTCCTGGCCCTATCTTCCACATTGGGTCTCCAGGACAGTTTTTTGTCCAAAGCAATCCCCAAATATTTAACCCTATCAGAAAGTACCAACGATATCCCTCCAATCGAGGGAGTTCTGAAATCGGGCATCTTATATCTCCTTGTAAAAAGAAACAATTCCGTTTTTCCCGGGTTGACCGCCAATCCACATGATTCAGCCCACCTAACCACAGTATCTAGGTAGCCCTGCAGAACATCGCGCAGGTTGCCCAGAAATTTGCCTCTGACTAGGATAGCGAGGTTATCTGCATAGGCAAACACCCGACAGCCATTGGCTTCCAGCTCCACAAGAAGCTCGTTGACTGCCACAACCCAGAGCAGAGGAGATAGGACACCCCCCCTGTAGCGTGCCCCTGCACACCTTCCTCACAATTATAGCCCCTCCCCACTCCGCTGCAACAATTCTGCTGCATAGAAGTTTGCTAATAAATTCAACCAAAGCCGCCTCGACTCCTAAACCCACCAGAGCTCTTTCGATTGCCCCCGGTAAGATATTGTTAAAAGCCCCTTCGATGTCTAGAAAGGCACCCAGAGCAAACTCTTTGTGTTCTAGGGACCTCTCTATTTGCTTTACAATCGAATGGAGAACCGTTTCCGTCGATCTGCCCTTCCTTTAATAACTCTGCACTTTCTTTAATAACAACTTCACATTTTTCGGCGACGTTTTACCCAATTAATGTTGTTACTTCTGTTTTATTTGGGTGTGAACGTGCAGAACTTCTGTCTGACTGTATATTTTTGTAAGTTTCGTGATAACGATGAAAACAATTCCCGAAGGGTTGGTGGAATGTTGTTGAAGTAAATAATCCTTTTCATGGAATACACCTGGTACTCTCCGAAGTGGCATCTTGAAAAAGGTACTAGCCCGATTATCTCGGAAACGATTTGATATGACCATGTCGTAAGGAACTAGGATCGCCAGAGCCTCGTCTTCTAATTAGGGGAACCTGCCAGTAAAATTGTCACACCAAACCCTCAGATAATGAATTCGATGACGACCACACCTGCGACGCTCACACCTGCGTAATGCCCTCACATGGAATGGTCGTTCGATGAAAGAAGCAAATAGGGCGCTGCGACGTCCTACACATATTAATGTGGCCATGTATGAAGGCGCGATATTGCTGTTGAATTTGTGGTGAAGAAGGACAAAGCTGTTGTGAACTGCGCGCTGATGAAGGAGAGTTTAAAACACACTCATGACTGCTTACACGGCATTGTATTTGTGCTTTGCCACTTTAAAGCCAAGGTTGGCAAAAAAGTTGTCTTTGGCGCTATAGTTGGAAAACTCTGTTGTTGTTGTATTAATGATAAAGACACTCCCCGCAGGCTTTGGGAATGATTACTATGACCACATTAAACCTTCTAGGCCATCTTGCCCTCCCCACTCCCTAGTTCAATGAGGAACTTGGGGTCGCCAGAGCTTCGCCTGCTAAATATGTGTATGATACACTCATGTTTGTAACAGGATTCCTCTCGCACAGGTGAGGTTGACAATTGGTTTGCGGAAGCTTTCAAGCTTTAAACCTTTGTAGTGCGCTTATCAATCCTTTGAATCCCGAAAACTATCGCGATAAGATGTAACATCATAAGGCATCGCGCCTTATGGTCGTCTTACCTAGCATATGTGTGAAAGATGATATATGTGAATTTATTTTAATTTAAAACTTCAAAACCATTCCACCAACTTTGTTCAAACTTCCAGAAAAGGCAACTTGCGGAGTGCTACAGGGACCGATCTTACTTAATTTCTACTTTACCGTGTCAACGGCTTTGGCCATCCACCAAGAAGCGCCAGTCGCACCTTCGCTTGACTAACTGGCGCTAATTGATAACATCAAAGAAGTTTATATTGTTTTCCATCGGGGGCTTCTAACAGAGTAGACACTTCATTCTACCTCTGCTTCATATTTCATTTGCATAACAAAGCATAGCCCGCGTAGCCGCTGTGCTCTAATTCAATGGAGCATGTTGATGTCTCTACACTTAAAGCTCATTTTTAAGTCTTCTTTGGTACTCGCCGTCGGATAGTGGCCCATAAACCTTTGGAAGATCTTTTGTCTCCAACTCCTTCACAACCGCTTCATCTGATATGGTCATTGTATATGCTTCTGTGTCAAATTGCTGGACGAGTACGATAAGTAACTTGTAGAGCATGATCTTCGTTTGCCGAGAGAGGACTTTATTTTCAATTGCCTTCCCAGTGCAAAAGGCAATGGAAGTATATCTCGAACTCAACAAGTAGCAGGGGTATGACGCGCTGCCTGGGAAAATAAGAACGCAGCTTACAGGGAAAAGCAATTTTCATAAATTTTTTTGCTTTTGAAGAAACAAAAACTCAGGTGAAATTGTGACATGTACGTTTATGGGTATGTCTGACCCCAATACTAAATACTTTTTTACATAAAAGATTTCAGTTATTTATTTACTGTAAATATTACTTTGCTTGATAGCGACAAAAGTTTGTAGGCCTTACCAAATTTCCAAATGGCCAAAATGATTTCGCATTCAGATTTACACATGGACAGGACACGCGATTGAATGCAGTTCTTAAAAAAACATTGCGATTACTACGTATAAAAATACTAGGGGTGGGAATGTAAACAAAATTTTTTACTGTTCGTTTTAAAGTTGATACTTGAATTTTTTTATTCCAACTAAAACTATCTCTGAGTTCTCTAGAAATATGTTTGGGTCGATCTGATTGCTTACCAATAAAATGATTGAAGCATTTTTCTAAGGGAAATATGGGCTTCTGACTTCGGGCACGGTAGTTTTCATACCAGGTTCCACCTGATCCCTAACAGGAAGAACTATTGTGTGGCGACAGCTCCTCCCTGTGCATCCTTCACCCCAGTCAATCCTCGAGAGAGGAATATGCGCCCCGTTCATATTAGGCAGGGGACCAATTACCTTGTTCACGGATGGGTCGAAGTTAAACGGAAATGTTGTTGGGGGGCTTGGACCTTTTGTTCAACTATTGTGCGATCGAGGGTGGCTGGGAGTGCCTGGCCTCGCTAGCGATTGCATCGATCTATTTTATGATTAGGTTTATCTGGTTCCCGGGTCATTGTGATATCTCGGGCAGCTGTAGAGTGGATCTCTTAGCCCGCATTGGTACAAATGGGCCGGATGAAGGTGGTTGTAGGATTTTCGAGATTCCGTTGGCCACCTGTGCTGAGTCAGCTTAGCAAGCGATGGGCGAACACCACCTCTTGCAGGGATCCTTCTGGCCGGTAGTGGATGGCAGGAGGTCTGCCGAAATAATTGGGTTCACTAAGGCTCATCTATCAAAGGTCATTGAGGTTATGACAGGACACTGTCCAACGGGAATCCATGTGGTACGTCTCAGTATACTGGAAACCCCATCCTGCTGCGGCTGTATGGAGTATGATAAGGTGTAATCATCGAACCACTTTAAGCTTGACTGCCCAGCTTTTGCCAGAACTTGGCGAAAGTATTTCGGTCTCGACTCATTTGGATCTCCGGAGGATTTATCCAAGGTAGAGATCGGCCTCTTTCGAAACTACATCGTTGGTACGCAACGAATCTCTGAGTAGCTATAGCTTACGTCAACGTTATTTTATGTGGTATCACAACCTATGGCGGAAATACATTCGGAGTGCTTTCCAAATCAATGGCGAGGGGTGACAGCGCTTAGAAAACTATTTACTAATTGAAAAAACGTCTTTCTAAGGTTTTTGATGGTGCTTTTCCAGGGCCTGGAAACAAGGAGCTTCGGTGTGGTAGGCATAGCACGCTACTATCATACCACGGCGGACGTCATAAGGGATAGTTTTTCAACGAAATCGTTTTTTACAACTTAATAAACCTTTAAGAGTCAGATACACCGCAGATACTCCGAGTAAAGACCAGCTTCCTTCCCCTTTTTGAAGCCGTTAATAGAGAAAATCTCTTGGATCCTTAAATAGAAGATTAGGCATACTACGTTGTTGTTTGAGTAGCCGAAAGCTGTTGCTTCAGTAGACACACCCCTAATACATAGACAGTATGCACCCAAAAAAGCACCATACTTATATGCAAGCAAGCTCAACTACTTTTTTGTGCAATTAAAATTCCAATGGCGTCTGGCGTTTCTGCCACAGTTGGACTCCACAAAGACTGGCTGGAATTGCTTATGTTGTGCTGCAAAATCGTGCGGTGAGGTAGAACGTATAGAATGAAGTTTGCACATTGCAGAATGCCACGAAAAATTGCAGCAGAACTGCTAATATTTTTGAAAATACGTCGGAGCCGCAAATCCAACAAAAAGAACAAGACAGAAAAATAATTGACAAGGAAAATGCAATGCCTCCACGAAGCAATAGGTACGCAAAGCAACTTATTTAACAAAGCGGGCGCGGTTGCATCTCAGCGATACAGCTTAAGCCATAGTTGGAGCTCGAGAGTGCGCTTTACTGAACCTGAAAAACTTGTTCAACGATTTTACATTTTTAGCACTTTGAACCATACTTGGCTGCTGGTCTTGTGTTTTGCTTTTCGATTTTGCAATTATTTTCTAGTTTTATACCCAGATGAGCAAAGTTGATAAGCAAGTGGCTTATATTGATTGATTGATGAACCTGCTCCTGCGACTAAGAGAGTCGATCTACTGCGATCTACCGCGCCAGCCTTCTCGGTTCCCTATATGCTACAATGCCCTGGCACTCAAATTAAACCAATTAACAACCAGATTTGATGTTACTGTCGCAGACTCTAGAGGCGGAACTCTTATACTATTTGGATTCAGTAAAGCTTTACCAAGCTTAACTCGGCTAGTATCTTCAAAGCGTAAGTTCTGGGTTTAGAGGGCCTTTACGCTCTTGTTGGAGGACGCGGTTAGAAGACGCGAAGGTTTAACTCTTCCTTTTCTTCGCCTAAGGCCATCAGCGGTTGCAAAAGATTGATTCGTGCCGCAGCTAAATTCTCAAACGTCACTCTAATATAGGTTCTTGGTCAATGAAACATTGAAAAACTTGTAAAGCATCCACTAGGTTGCAGTTATTTACTGTCTGAACTTCAAGAAATCGCTAAATATTGCGTAAAAATACCATCAGGGTCAATGTCCGGGAGAATGTGCATCAAAATGACGCCCAGTGCGCTACTTGGGCTCAGGTTTTTATTATACATGCAACCAACCAACAACCCATTTCATAGATGTGGATCATCATCATCCTTATTTGACGCTTAACAGCCTAAGGGATTTTGGCCACTTCGTAACAAGACCATGTCAGCTATCCTTGTTTCGCGATAGCTGGAGCCAATTGGGAGCACCAAGGGAGGTCAAGTCTTCCTTCACCTGCCTCAACCAACTCAGTGGATGTCTTCCTCTCCCCCTGCATCTTAACTGCAATGCCGACTGAAATACTTTCTTGGCTGGATCATTTTCGCCTATTTGCATAACATGACTTAGACAGCGAAGACTTTGGGCTTTATTCGCTGCACTATCTTCATATCTGCTTAAAGCACATATAGCTCATCATTATACCCTATTCGATAACATAAATCTTCCGGAGAACTCTAAGAGCCATCATCTTTTCTTCCCACACCTTCCATGATTCCGAGCCATACATCAGGACAGCTATGATGAGAAACTTGTAGAGTGTGATTATTGTTTGTCGAGAGAGTACTTTACTTTTCAATTGCCTACTCAGTACAAAGTAGGACTTATTGGCAAGAGTTATTACCCGTGGCGGCCGCCGTGGTGTGATGGTAGCGTGCTCCGCCAACCACACCGTATGCCTTGGGTTCAACCGCCGGGCAAAGCAACATCAAAATTTTAGAAATAAGGGTTTCAATTAGAAGAAAATTTTTCTATGCGGGGTCGCCCTCGGCAGTGTCTGGCAAGCGCTCCGAGTGTATTTCTGCCATGAAAAGCTCTCAGTGAAAACTCATCTGCCTTGCAGATGCCGTTCGGAGTCGGCATAAAACATGTAGGTCCCGTCCGGCCAATTTGTAGGGAAAATCAAGAGGAGCACGACGCAAATTGGAAGAGAAGCTCGGCCTTAGATCTCTTCGGAGGTTATCGCGCCTTACATTATTTATATTATCCGTTTGTTTTCTAGGCTGAAATTGTTTCCCTGTGGTAGATGTGGATCAGAATTGCTACTTAAACCCACAGCTGGGTATTAGCTATTCAGTTCCTCCCGAATGCGCATACAATATTTTTTAACATGTTTGTTTTTGTAATTTTTGCTTTGTCTCCATATTCACGTTGTTGGTATTTTTAAACGATATGCCTAGATATAGCCGGCGAAGTGAAACTTATTGCATAGCGCGCATAGTTGCGCATAAGCGGTAACAATAAAAAGTTGCAAACAAACTCTGCTTATGCGCTGACGGCGTTTCTCAAATTTATTTTTAGTTTTATTTAGGTATGAATCTTTGTTGTTATTATTGTGAAAAGTCGTTGTGTTGTTGCTAAATTTAATAAATGCAACATTTCTATATGTAGGCATGTTTGGTGGTTTAAGTTGTTCCATCGTAAACTGAGTCATTGCAGAAGCTGGGTTCAATTCATTTTTTTTTAACAAAAAAATATTTGAACTTGAGAAACTGGTTGAAAGGTATTTTTGCGCTTTCTTCCTCAAACGAAAGAAATAATCATGTGCACTTCGAAATTCAAGGCATTGAGCATGACGAATGGTCGCATTGCTTACCAGTCCGTATAGTTAGGTGAAGGGGTGGCTTGGGGGGGGGAATTTGCCTAGTATTTCACTGGTGGTATGTGTACAACGAGCCCGCCTCGTTGGTTGTAAAAAAACTTGTTTCTGCTTTTTTTCGCTTACTAAATATGACTTTTGCGCGTTTTCTTCGCTTTGTTCTTCAGCTTGTACCATCACATTCAGTCCACCTCTTCGGCCCACCTTTTTGCTCTTTCACTGCATCGATTTTTATTGTAAATTTGTATCTTTTGATTTATTACACCATTAGCTTTTGGTGTTTATTTGTTTGTAGTGAAACGAAAGTCAAGGCTGCCCGCTCAAGGCATTTAAAAAAGCTGTTGACTTCAAAGTCAATACGAAAACACGTACACACGCAAGCGTACAAGCGCATATTCAAGTCCAAAAATATGTACATATGTCGGCATGTTTATTTGAGCGCTAAATTGCAAACAAATCACAAAGTAAAACGAAATTTGTTAAAACGTCGCAATCAAACCCATCCAACAAAGCTTTCATTAAACACCGTCTTACTGAGATATTTGATCAGTTTTTTACAGGGATTGCAAGTAACTGATATGAATTTGTCAAAATTTAAGATGAACATGCAAGGAAGGCTAAGTTCGGGTGTAACCGAATATTACATACTCAGCTGCAAAATTACAGTCCGTCTGTCCGTAAACATAATTTGAGTAAATTTTAAGGTATCTTAATCAAATTTGGAATGTAAGTTCCTGGGCACTCATCTCAGATCGCTTTTTAAAATGAACGAAATCGGACTATAACCAATTTTTAAAAGTAAAATTTTAACAAAAAATTTAATATCTTTACAGTATATAAATAAATTATGTCAGCATTAAACTCCAGTAATGATATGGTGCAACAAAATACAAAAATAAAAGAAAATTTTAAAATGGGCTTGGCTCCGCCCTTTTTAATTTAATTTGTCTAGATTACTTTTAATGCCATAAGTCGAACAAACATTTACCAATCCTTGTGAAATTTGGTAAGCGCATAGCTTCTATGACGATAACTATTTTCTGTGAAAATGGGCGAAATGGTTTGAAGCCACGTCCAGTTGTTATACACAGTCGACCGTCTGTCCTTCCGCTCGGCCGTTAACACGATAACTTGAGCACCAATCGATATATCTTTACTAAACTTAGTTCACGTACTTATCGGAACTCACTTTATCTTGGTATTAAAATGGGCGAAACCCGACTATGACCACACCCAATTTTTCGTTATCGTAAATTTCGAAAATAAAAAAACTTCCATAATTCTATATGAAATACGAAAAAAGGGTTGAAACATGGTGATTGGATTGGTTTTTTGACGCAAAATATGACTTTAGAAAAAACTTTGTAAAATGGGTGTGACACCTACCATATTAAGTAGAAGAAAATGAAAAAGTTCTGCAGGGCGAAATCAAAAGCCCTTGGAATCATGGCAGGAATACTGTTCGTGGTATTACATATATAAATAAAATAGCGGTACCCGACAGATGATGTTATAGGCCACCCTGGTCCACATTTTGGTCGATATCTTGAAAACGCCTTCACATATACAACTAAGGGTCACTCCCTTTTAAAATCCTCATTAATACCTTTCATTTGATACCCATATCGTACAAACACATTCTAGAGTCACCCTGGTCCACCTTTAAGGCGATATCCTGAAATGGCGTCCACCTAATGAACTATGGCCACTCCCTTTTAAAATACTCTTTAATACCTTCCATTTGATACACATGTCATACAAACACATTCCAGGGTTACCCTAGGTTCATTTTCCTAAATAGTGATTTTCCCTTATTTTGTCTCCAAAGCTATCAGCTGAATATGTAATGTTCGGTTACACCCGAACTTAGCCTTCCTTACTTGTTTTATTTACGTACAGTAACGCACTAACATCTTACAACAGAGATCTGAGGAGATCGAAGAGAGCTACCTCGAGACAATATTGAGATATTATTATTCATCTTCCTACAGCAGAGCGACTACAAAAATCTCTCTCTAGAGATCGCATAAATGTAATTGGCACTCTGAATATACAGATTGGAACTAGACTAAACAGCCGAACGACATGTAAGTTAACTTAAAACTATTTTTCAGGATTGTATAAAGCAGGCAATCAACACTAACATATAATGGGAGGCTTGCCGACTATTAAAAAAAAATGTAAAGCTCGATAACCTCCGAACAGATTTTAGGCCGAGCTTCTCTTCCAAACTGCATCGTTCTCCTTTTAATTTTTCATACAAATTACCGGTACAGGACCTACATGCAGATGAGTTTTCACAAAGAGCTTTTCATGACAGAAATACACTCGGAAAGCTTGCCAAACACAGCCGAGGGGTGACCCCGCTTAGACAAATTTTCTTCTAATTGAAAAAACTTGTTTCTAAAATTTTGATTTTGCCGGGGCATGAACCGAGGATCTTCGATGTGGATTGCGGAGCACGTTACCATCACACCATGGCTGCCGCCATGTTTTTCCCAAAGAATATAGAAAAAATTGTGGATCTGCACATCAGGACGTAAAGCTAAACAAACTCCCTCTGTATGGGAAGCAATTTGCTTATCAGTCAAGAAAATCCACGGAGACGGCTTTTCGTAGCCTCACGGAGAAAATTGAAAAGGCCTTTAGAGTCTAAAAATATAGCCCAATGATTATTTTCTGGGCGCTGTTCATGTCTGGAGATGGGAGGGACAACTGAGTAAATTGTGTCATCTAAGGGATGCCCTCAAGTGGGTGCACTATCTCCTCTCTTGCAGGCCATAGTCATAGATAACCTCCTTCAATTACTGAAAACCAATGGATTTAATACGCAAGGGTAGGCAGAAAACTTAGTAATCTACATCACAGGGATTCTTGAGGAAACAATATCCAATCGCATGCAACAAGCCCTACGCATTATAAATAATGCAGTAGCCTCTACGCTCAGATTCATACGGAACTTTGAGGTATCCATTGTGGAAAGAACTCATTGGGGGCAGAGAATTCATATACTGACCCTCATACAGGGGTCGGGTTCACAGATGGATTCCATTATGGAAAAACGGGAGCTGTTATCTATAGGACGAACTTCAAAAAATTGATACCAATTGATTGCTACCCCAAAATTTTTTAGGCAGGAATCCATGCAATAGAATTTTGCGGTAGAGAATATCTACGAAAAAGTTTATCCCCGAGGAGTGTTCCCGTCAAGTCAGGCAGCTTTGCGTGCCTTGCTGCCTTACACAACTGCTTCTGAGCTAGTGGATGAATGCATTGGAGCTAAAAACAAGGTTTTGTTAGGATGGGTTCCCGGGTAATAGGGTCATGACAGTAATGAACAGGCAGACTTCCTCGCCAACCAGGGCAACTATGGCAGTATCCTATGGTCCAGGGTCCTTCTCTGGACACACAAAAGCTTACAATAGCGAAACCATTAGTAGCTGGGAAACAAAGCAGTACACAAAGCCCAGGAAAAATATAGACCAAATTGTTTAAACTCCCAGCAACGAAGAATCAGCTGAAATCTTTAATCCTAGCAGAGAGGATCCATGAACTTTCACTAGGTACTGTACGAGACACTGTAGTCTGCACAATAAGTTAAATCTATCGGAGATACAAACCCGTATCTTTTGTGAACTCGAGAATGAAACGCTGCACGGTGGGGTATTTGATCAATTTAGCTGGCAAAAATCTATTTTCAAAATATTCCAATTTTTTTTTAAGGCTAAACAAGTTAACAATTATTTAGGTTAGAAGGGTATATTGCTTTTTAATCCAAAAATACATCGAACTACACACAATTTTTATACAACTTTAGATGTGCGCGGCGAGCTCCGTTGACGTTGCAGATGGGTTTTGCGGTATATATACTATTCAGTGGACATCTAAGAACGCCAGCAGTATATTTAATCAAATATAGTTACATTTTCTTTTAGGACAGGTAAATGTGTTTTTAATTCATTTGGTAGATTTTTTATACTGCATGTTTTAACTGAGTTATTCTACTTGTCATATTACTACTTTTCAATATTAAATTTTTTAAAAACCTTGCACACATAAATATATATCTTTTTTTCATGGCATATCATGTCAGTAATTTTTTGGCAATAAATAAGCTTGGGTTTGTTTCAAAGTTTAATAATAAAAACGGCTGCGCATACCCGTTTTTTGAGTGGTGATCAATCTTGTAAGACAGTGATACCCCTATTGGCAAAAGGTGACAATCTTGTGAAAACATCCTCAGTGGCAACACCTAGGTGCAAAGTCTTAAAATGTAATACTATATCGATGTACCAAATTTGATTCAAATCGATTAAGCCGTTTCCGAGATGGTGGTAGATATACAAAGAAATATAAAAAAGGTGAGGTGGTAACCCCACTTAAAAGTATCAATAGAAATGCGGAGTAAAATACCTTTCTTTTGATACCCATATTGACACACAAATCTCATGTAATGCCAAAAAATGACCACGGGTCCCTCCGAAACCGGCCTCGATCCATAGTAATTCTGCGCGGAACACCGTGAATTTACTGCCAACTATTGTGAAGTGAGACAACTACTTTTTTAACAGAAATAACTGCTGTTTTAGTTTTGGCCAGCTAGATTGATCAAATACCCCACCGTGCGCTGATTAACAATCTATGCAAATGTGTCGCTCTGGCAAGGCATAGACTCTCTCATCTATTTGGTGTGACTATTCATCCTCTTGTGATATGGAGTAAAAAGCCTGATGAGGTACATAAATACATAAAAAGCTTCGGCATACAGTAATAATCTGAAAAGTCAAGCACAATGGATATAAATAAAGATCTGAGTGCATCGAGCCTGATAATATTTTTTCGAATTTCTTATCTCACTCGGAAAATAACAGTTAAAAATAACAGCGAAATACCTTGAATCTGGAAACAATTTATTAGAAAACGGGTTTTCTAATAAAACTTACAACTGTTACGATCCCTGCTTTTTAACTTACCGAAAAGTAGAACAGCAATTTGTACACATAATGAGGTAAGTACATTCATAACATGAAACATAAAATATGCTTATTACTGACAGGAAACAAATTTGTGGAAACCTTTTTAGAGGCCCTCAATATGGTGCGAGCTCGAAATTTTGGCAATGAAGCTTGTCCCCTAAATCAAGTTTAAGGTAAAGCACTAAACACTGTAGTGGAATAAGTTGAGTTATTTTTCCCAAGTCTAATAAGTCGTCCCATTCAACCACAGATAGTCAAGTTATTCCAATGCAGCGCGGTCTGGCCTTTCTTTTATTGACATCAGTGTATGTTGATAGAGATACTAAATGCATGGAACTGGCGTATTGCTGTATTATTACTCCCAGATATATGTTTTATATACATGTTTACCAGCTTTCCATTCAAAGGCTGAGATAGCTTCTCTTAAAGAAAGCGATTGGCAGAGCGAACATTGAAAAAATTCGCCTTTCTCTGTTACAGTGACCATAAAACAAAGAAGAGCAGTAAGAAGTCAAACACGAAATCATGGTAGAAAGGAAGCTGTGTAGCCTTGTAATATTATTTCCGACTGTGGGCAAGTGTCTCGGTGCGTTCCGTAAGGCAACGATGTTCGTAAGCGCATAATCTATTTGCGCCTGCGCGCTTCCAGATTAACAAGAATAAGGAGCTAGAAAATACGACAGGGTGGGGAAATAAGGAGTATATTGTCCTACAGTCAGTCGTTGTTGTTGTTGTAGTGATAAGGAACTCCCGAAGGTTTTGGGGAGTGTTATCGACGTTGATGTTCCTTTGCCAGATACGTTGCCGGTACGTTCCGGCAACAAGCAGCATTAAGGCACTAGCCCGACCATCACAGGAACGATTTATTATGACCACATGAAACCTTCTAGTCCATACCGCCCACCCACCCCCCTAGATCTATAAAGAACTTGGGCGCCAGAGCCCCGGCTTCTAAAAAAAGATTCGCCACGGGTAGGTGAGTTGACAAAAGGGCTGCGCTATAAAATTCCTTGAATCAATTTAGTATTTTAGTCGCCTCCTACGATAAGCATACCTGCTGCGGATATATTCTAAAACCCCTACAGTCAGTCATTATTTACATTGTAACATTCCCATGTGAAGAGGGAAATTGTCTTCGCAGCGAATCGAAATGTACATTTAATAAAATTTCATGACAGAAAGATCCACCAGGCTGGATTCCGATCATAGGAATTGATCATGTCGTGATTGACGGCAGGCATAACTCTACTGCTCATTCTTCGAATTCGCTTTCCTTATTCGCAGCATCATGTTGTAAAAACAATCTGTGCAGCGAAATAATGCGTGACGGATCGCAAGGAAAAGTTGCCCCCAATAGCTACTTACGAAAGAGACAGTTGATAATCTTCATTCGACGTTATATTTCATATAACTTTATGCCTGATGACATAAGTACAGAAAAATAAGGAGTATTATGAGAAATCAGAAGCGTAGTGAGGGGGGGGCAAGGGGGGCATCTTGCACCGGGCACTACTCACAGGGGGCGCCAAATGGTCCGCAAAGCAGAACTTCCTGGATAATTTGTATTTTTATTATAACTGATTGCTGGAAAAAATTTTCCATACTAAAAAATTCATGCATATATTCAGAACACTTGCGACAGGTTGTGGAATAATTGAAAGCATTTATCTTTTTTCTCATGTTGAACGTTACGATAGGAATTACAAAAAAATGCTTTAACAAAAACTGTCAAACGTGAATCCGAACTTCGAGACAATCTCTGTGAAGAAGCAATAGAAAAAGCGGAGTATCTTTGTGATAAATGGGATATCGACATAGTAAAACGTGTAAGATGGCGCCGCAAAATGCCCGGAGAATCGGCTAGAGAAAGTATTTTCCCCGCGCGCAAGAAAACCTCACTACGCCATATAGTTATTGAAACCACGTTTTTATTTTATACAAAAACTTTAAATTATATTTTTTTAAAACGCCTAAAAGTATGCGTCAATATCTTTTATTTTTCACAACAATGAAAATTTTTGAAAATTGAAAAATCAATATTGAAACTTAAAATATTGATAATGCATTCAAAAATTACAAAGTTCAAAGTAACTAAAATACAAAGTTAAATAAAAATAATAAGAACCCTACATTACTCCCAATATTTCCTTATCAAAAGCACTATACTTAATTTCAGTTGGAGAAAGTTTTTTAGAAGAGAATGCAATGGGCTCAATTTTATTATTGTAATTTTGTTGTATAATTTTGTTTGTTTTCTCTATCAAAAATAAATAAGCAACGCGTCGAAAATTCTAAATTTCCGTTGTTCGTCGCTGCAACAACGGAAGAATTTAGTTTGTTGAATCTTTGTTTTTGTTATAAGAACAAGGTTGTTCACAACTTCTGGCATTATTTCCAAATTTGTAGTGAAATCTACACAACCAATTTGGATTATTACGCGAGTTAGAAGATGCCTAAAAGAATTTCTAAAATTATTCCTAGAATTAGAACGCGACCTAGATTTATTCCTATACACTTCTTTTTTAATTTCTGCTAACTTCAAATAAAGTTTCTGAAAACTTTGACACATTAAAGAAGTGGTTTTAACTAGATTTTCAATTTTTCAATAATTTTGAGCTTTTGTATCTGATATTGTATTTACTGAGAAAACTTCTTTTTTATTTATAACTTCAAAAATGTTATCCGCTAATTTTACTAATTCATTAATATTATTAGAACTTGAGCTAGCCAAAATTGCATTTAAATTTTTGGGAAGTTTTCTCAACCAAATTCTCTTTAAAATATTTTCACTAAAATTTGAACCAGCTAACAAAATTAATGACCGATAAAATTCAGAGGGCTTGCGATCACCCATTTCAGAATCATTTAAGATTTTATCAAGCTTTGAATTTTCACTAAGAGAATGTTTTTCTATTAAACTTTTTTGAGTTCACTAAACTTGTTAGTGAGGGGAGGGTTTTGGATAAATCTGAAAATTGTTACTATTACGTCTTGTGGAAGTGCTGCTATAATATGTTCGTATTTGGTATTCTCTTGAGTTATATTTTGGTGCTAAATTGGTTTCGCTGTAAACCCGTTCTGGACAACTAGTCCAAAATTGTGGAAGTTTGACAGATGTAGCACAAATTTCAGAATTATTTTGATTTGCATATGGATTTACTAATTCTTCTTGAGAAGAATTATTCTGTAAGTCAATAAGCGAATCATTTAAATTTTGTGTGAGTGTAGAAGTGTGTGTATTGTGTCGTGGAGAATGAAACATTTCAACTAAATTGAAGAAGGAGTTTACAAATTTAGTAAAATATTAAATATCAATATTATTATATTTTATAATAACTGTTTAAATAAACAATATATATATATTTAACTTAGAACAAACCAACCTCAAAATTCTTCTTCCAAAATTTTGTTCCCTTTTAAATTGTGTAATTGCTTTAAAATTGATTGATGAATTTGGACAATATATTATGCAATGGCTTTAAAATTGATTGATGAAATTGGACAATGTATTGTGCAATGGCAAATCAAGTATGACAGTAATTTGTGAAAATGCACTCCGCTGCTTTCAAAAAATTTAGTTGTGCAGTAGTCCTTCTCCCTTTATTGAAATTTTCCAATTTTCGTTATGCAACGTTTGGTCATTGGTATTTTTTAGTTTTAGTTGTTGTTGTCACTGCTCCGAATTCAATTAAATACGCGTTCTATGTATGTAGGTATAGGTTAATGATTGGATCGCTGATCGAACTGTTGTTGATGTTTTTAAAGTTTATATTTTTGGTATTTTTCTTTAATGGACATTGATGTTAATTCTGTTATTGATATATTTTAAATTTCTTGTAGTCGAATATCAAAATCTTCGAATAAGGCGTAAATATCGATGATAATATAGTTTGTTTAATTCACTCGAAAAATTTAGCACAATGTATAATGTATGTACACGACATATAATGTATATTAATTTAAAGTAATTTGCACGATGTAGTTTATTTTAACTCAAAATGTTTATTTTAAAATTGAGTTGTTAAAATTTGTCTTGGTACACAAATTATCGTAGCACAAGAATATTCATTTAAAATATGTTGCAGTTTAAAAGTCAATCAAATAACCACACACAAATTGCAACATAAGCATAAATTTTAAGTCACTCAAAGTTCAATTCTCAAGTCTATATTTTTGAATATATATTTAATATGCTGATAAAAAGGTCGCCAAAACTTTTATATATTTTATATGTTTTTTGTAAGTTTGAAATGTAGGATCGCAGGATAAAATTACATTGGTCTCGCCACTCTTCTAGTTTGATACAATTCATCTGTCCGCAGATTTTAATTTCTTCATATTTATTTTTCTTATGTTTTTAATATGCAAACTACCTAAATGGTCGGACGCCAAATAGTTATTGAAACCACGTTTTTATTTTATAACAAACTTTAAATTATATTTTTTTAAAACGCCTAAAGTATGCGTCAATATCTTTTATTATTTAACAATATTATATAACAATGAGGAATACGCCATACAATTTATCAGGCATGCTTAACGAACGAAACGATATCATTTCGTTACGATAGTCAACGCTAATAACGAAACGAAGTCACGTTAATCTGACGATCTTAACGTTAATAAACGAAACGAAGTGACTTCGTTCCGTTTATTAGCGTTGATTATCGTAACGAAATGATATCGTTTCGTTCGTTAAGCATGCCTGCAATTTATAGTCCTTATAGAATTCCATACGCCTTTGGACATATGAAATAAGCCTTACATAAGGTTCAAATTTTTTGCTGGGTATTTATAAAGTAGCTCACCAGAAATGCAAGCAAACTTGTGGGGCATCTTCTTTCAGCGCTACGGCTTTTACAGTTAAATAAATTGGAAATGTTCTCACCATAGGAACGGCTATAAGCGTGGGAGTTCTCTTTGTTTACATAATTTTGCTCTAAGAATTCTTAGCCGAGCCATTAACATACATACATCCATACATACATACACACATACATACATTCATACATACTAGAGGTTTACGCCGATCACTTTATCGGCGGCGGAGGCGTAGGCTCTATTATATACCGGCGGCGGCGGCGTAGGCAGCGCGCCGGCGTACGCGGGTGTTCTTACTTTAAAGCTTGATTTTTCTATTTAAAAAAATAATATTTAGGAAAGGCTTTGTTTATAGGTATTTAAAGAAATCAAGGTGTTGGCCATTTCGGAAAGATCCGGGGTTTTTGCATCAAAATCTCGCAGACCGTTCAAAAATTTTACAGGAGTAGCTCCTTGTGAAGGGATTGTCCCTCATTTGCATGCTCCAGAGAGGCTTCGAACCTAACCCCGGTCTTTGGAATTGGTACTGCTGTGTCTGCTGAAAAGAAATAGAGATACATAAAATAGTCACACTTTTGCCTGTATATCTCGTGCAAAGCGTAGCTTCACCTAGGGTTAACCCCTAATAATCGTCGTGAACACAATTTCTTTAAATCATTTGTCGCTCCTTGGCGGTCACGCATAAAGGCGACTTAGGGCTGCTATGAATGGTCTATTAATACTCATGACTATCGTGGCACAGGGCGCCTCCAGTTTTTCGGCTGTTTTTAAGAGCTAAAATTTCCGATGTGCGAACAGTAGGAATCCCTACCACCAGTCGCTACCACGCCTCCTGAGCATCACACCATATGCAAGTACAGAAGCTATAGGACTGCGACTTCGAACTCATACCTTCGTCGACGTCACTTTTCTAGAAGCTCTAGGTGTAGCTCCAAAGACTTTCCTACGGATGCTTTTGTCGCGCTATGCTGCCGAGCTACCCTTTGAAACGTTAGGGAGTGACTATTCGACCAAAGATGCCGCCCTCGAAATCATAAGCAGTCTAAGTGGATGTCCATTGCGTCATGGGTGAAAATCCGTAGGTCCGCTTCCCGCCAATTCATTGAGTAAATTAAAGGAGCACGGAGTATGGAGACTAGAGAAAATTGTTTCTTTGATTAATGAGGACCACCCTAATGTACATAAATCGTATCTTGATTAATGAGGACCACCCTAATGTACATAAATAGTCACAGTCATTACTTACCTTAATCGCTATTTCATATCTGAAATGATTCATGGTATATAGCGCCTTATCAATGTAGAACAACTCTTTTGCTATATTCAATTCAGATGTGTTGCACCTGCCAGTTGTTTAAATGAATTATGTATATAATATTTTTGAGATTAAGCGACGAGAAGGTCGTATTGAGCTGTATTAGGGTAATCTCTACTTAATACCACGAAATTCATATTAAATAACACCTATGTAGACTCGCTAGGTTCACAGCCTTTACAATAGCTACTTGATTGCTGGCGCTATTAAAAATTAGTCACGCCCGAATGCCTCCTGGAAGTAAAGCCTTCGCGGCGATTTCAACAGACGATTTTGGATCCGTGCGTAAACGCAGGAATATCGACTATTTGAGCAAGTTTACAATCTTCCTAATCCTTTGTAATAGTGAAGAGCGCATTTCGTTGTATCGAAAACAGTCATAAGACAGATATTTTCCTTGAATTGCCCAAAGTCCCAACTGCAGCAGCCTTAGGGCATATAGCATGTCTATTCGCATAACCTTGCCTTGTCAATATAGCCCTTGACTTTTATGATGTTGTCCGCGTAAAGATTATACCGTTCGTCACTAAACTTTTCGGTAGGTTTTATAAATCTGTCAAAGAACTAGTTTCTCGAAATTCGCTGAGATTCTCATCCAGGAACTGCTACGAGTGCTCTGTCGTGAGGACCACTGAGTCTCTGTTTTGTACATAAAGCCGTCAGTTCTGGTCTTAGGCTCATATATTTAACATCCAGAAATGTTTTAAATATTCCTTCTTTACAGATAGGCTATGTTGTTAGGTTAGTTGAACTGGCCGGTGAATAAAGAGCTCACATAGATTGAATGTGTCCATAGTGTTACTAGAAGTTGTTTGATGACTAAACGGAAAAGCCCCCAATTAGGCACCAGGACTTATGTTTTCGGGACAGCTTTGTCCTCTTGGCAAATCTAGATGTTTTCTAGAACCAATCTTAATTGCTGCTTCGTGATCTGGCAACACTGCCGCAGCTAGTTCTGACGAGAACTAATCTGTCTTTGTGGAATTTTTGTCCATCTACACAATTTTCTCTGAGCTTCCTGCATTGGCCTTCACTTCATCTATATTTCTATTTAGCTGACAAATTATGACGCGTCCCTAGGAGTTCTCGGTACTCAATTGTAAAAATTATAATTTTAATGCCTTCTTTTTAAATCGAAAGTAATACAAATCAAATTAAAGCCCATCTTTAAGGAGGAGTTGTACCAATGTGCCATAGTACATTGCACTTTCCGAAAATATTGAGACCCATTTAAATCAGATTCGGCTCATTTGGGCGACGGTTGAAGAATCATAGCGATATATGTATTTGGGACGATTGCTCAAATGTTATGACGCTAACACTCCAGCAGCCCCACTGACATTTAAGAGATTAGCTCCGATTTTATTTTGGATTTACTGCTGGTAGTAATGTACTAGATATTTTAGGGGAGTGAGTCAAATAGTTTTATCGGAATTGGAACTCGGAGCAGGTAGAAGAGGTCTAGTTATATGTCAGGAGGATATCGAACTTCGATAAAGAACTATTCTATGTATTTTATTGGGCAGAACGTTTTCTAAAATTTACTGCCAAAAATTAATAAATGCGTTTTTCGGTTCTGGAAAAATTGTCACACTGGTGTTAGGCTCACTTTTGAATTGCGTTACTTGGCGCTCTGCAAATGGCTGAGATTGTAGGTAACAGCGTTCTTTTTCAGATGAAAAATACTTCGTGAAATGAACACACAAACTTGGGAGAGAACTGAGAAAATGTAACAGGGTAACGTTATTTAAAATAGGAAACGCCATAGACCGTATCAAAACAGTCAAGAAGTATCCAAGCCCAGGTACATTGCTAGCGTTTGACTATTTTTATACTCAGTTGAGCAGAGTTCACAGAGTATATTAACTTTGATTGGATAACGGTTGGTTGTACAGGTATAAAGGAATCGAGATAGATATAGACTTCCATATATCAAAATCATCAGTATCGAAAAAAATTTGATTGAGCCATGTCCGTCCGTCCGTCCGTTAACACGATAACTTGAGTAAATTTTGAGGTATCTTGACGAAATTTGGTATGTAGGTTCCTGGGCACTCATCTGCGATCGCTATTTAAAATGAACGATATCGGACTATAATCACGCCCACATTTTCGATATCGAAAATTTCGAAAAATCGAAAAAGTGCGATAATTCATTACCAAAGACGGATAAGCGATGAAACTTGGTAGTTGGGTTGAACTTATTCAGAATAGAAAATAAGTAAAATTTCGACAATGGGCGTGGCACCGCCCACTTTTAAAAGAAGGTAATTTAGAAGTTTTGCAAGCTGTAATTTGGCAGTCGTTGAAGATATCATGATGAAGTTTGGCAGGAACGTTACTTGTATCACTACATGTATGCTTAATAAAAATTAGCAAAATCGGAGAATGACCACGCCCACTTTAAAAAAAAATTTTTTTAAAGTGAAATTTTTGTAAAAAATTTAATATATTTACAGTATATAAGTAAATTATGTCAACATTCAATTCCAGTAATGATATGGTGCAACAAAATACAAAACAAAAGAAAATTTCAAAATGGGCGTGGCTCCGCCTTTTTCATTTGATTTGTCTAGGATACATTTAATGCCATAAGTCGAACAAATATTTACCAATCCTTGTGAAATTTGGTAGGCGCTTAGATTCTATGACGATAACTGTTTTCTGTGAAAAAGGGCGAAGTCGGTTGAAGCCACGCCCTGTTTTTATACACAGTCGATCGTCTGTCCTTCCGCTCGGCCGCTTAAACACGATAACTTGAGCAAAAATCGATATATCTTTACTAAACTCAGTTCACATAATTATCTGAACACACTTTGTATTGGTATAAAAAATGGCCGAAATCCGACTATGACCTAATTCTATACCAAATACGAAAAAAAGGGATGAAACATAGTAATTGCATTGGTTTGTTGACGCAAAATATAACTTTAGAAAAAAAACTTTGTAAAATGGGTGTGACACCTACCATATTAAGTAGAAGAAAATGAAATAGTTCTGCAGGGCGAAACCGAAAGCCCTTGGAATCATGGCAGGAATACTACTGTTCGTGCTATTACATATATAAATAAATTATCGGTACCCGACAGATGATGTTCTGGGTCACCCTGGTCCACATTTTGGTCGACATCTCGAAAACGCCTTCACATATACAACTACCACAACTCCCTTTTAAAATTCTTATTAATACCTTTAATTTGACACCCATATTGTACAAACACATTATAGAGTCACCCCTGGTCCACCTTTATGGCGATATCTCGAAAAGGCGTCCACCTATAGAACTAAGGCCCACTCCCTTTTAAAATACTCATTAACACCTTTCATTTGATACCCATATCGTACAACAAATTCTAGAGTCACCCCTGGTCCACCTTTATGGCGATATCTCGAAAAGGCGTCCACCTATAGAACTAAGGCCCACTCCCTTTTAAAATACTCATTAACACCTTTCATTTGATACCCATATCGTACAAACAAATTCTAGAGTCACCCCTGGTCCACCTTTATGGCGATCATCTCGAAAAGGCGTCCACCTATAGAACTAAGCCCACTCCCTTTTAAAATACTCATTAACACCTTTCATTTGATACCCATATCGTACAAACAAATTCTAGAGTCACCCCTGGTCCACCTTTATGGCGATATCTCGAAAAGGCGTCCACCTATAGAACTAAGGCCCACTCCCTTTTAAAATACTCATTAACACCTTTCATTTGATACCCATATCGTACAAACAAATTCTAGAGTCACCCCTGGTCCACCTTTATGGCGATATCTCGAAAAGGCGTCCACCTATAGAACTAAGACCCACTCCCTTTTAAAATACTCATTAACACCTTTCATTTGATACCCATATCGTACAACAATTCTACAGTCACCCCTGGTCCACCTTTATGGCAATATCTCGAAAAGGCGTCCACCCATAGAACTAAGGCCCACTCCCTTTTAAAATACTCATTAACACCTTTCATTTGATACCCATATCGTACAAACAAATTCTAGAGTCACCCTGGTCCACCTTTATGGCGATATCTCGAAAAGGCGTCCACCTATAGAACTAAGGCCCACTCCCTTTTAAAATACTCATTAACACCTTTCATTTGATACCCATATCGTACAAACAAATTCTAGAGTCACCCCTGGTCCACCTTTATGGCGATATCTCGAAAAGGCGTCCACCTATAGAACTAAGGCCCACTCCCTTTTAAAATACTCATTAACACCTTTCATTTGATACCCATATCGTACAAACACATTCTAGAGTCACCCCTGGTCCACCTTTATGGCGATATCTCGAAAGGCGTCCACCTATAGAACTAAGGCCCACTCCCTTTTAAAATACTCATTAACACCTTTCATTTGATACCCATATCGTACAAACAAATTCTAGAGTCACCCTGGTCCACCTTTATGGCGATATCTCGAAAAGGCGTCCACCCTATAGAACTAAGGCCCACTCCCTTTTAAAATACTCATTAACACCTTTCATTTGATACCCATATCGTACAAACAATTCTAGAGTCACCCCTGGTCCACCTTTATGGCGATATCTCGAAAAGGCGTCCACCTATAGAACTAAGGCCCACTCCCTTTTAAAATACTCATTAACACCTTTCATTTGATACCCATATCGTACAAACAAATTCTAGAGTCACCCCTGGTCCACCTTTATGGCGATATCTCGAAAAGGCGTCCACCTATAGAACTAAGGCCCACTCCCTTTTAAAATACTCATTAACACCTTTCATTTGATACCCATATCGTACAAACAAATTCTAGAGTCACCCCTGGTCCACCTTTATGGCGATATCTCGAAAAGGCGTCCACCTATAGAACTAAGGCCCACTCCCTTTTAAAATACTCATTAACACCTTTCATTTGATACCCATATCGTACAAACAATTCTAGAGTCACCCCTGGTCCACCTTTATGGCGATATCTCGAAAAGGCGTCCACCTATAGAACTAAGGCCCACTCCCTTTTAAAATACTCATTAACACCTTTCATTTGATACCCATATCGTACAAACAATTCTAGAGTCACCCTGGTCCACCTTTATGGCGATATCTCGAAAAAGGCGTCCACCTATAGAACTAAGGCCCACTCCCTTTTAAAATACTCATTAACACCTTTCATTTGATACCCATATCGTACAAACAAATTCTAGAGTCACCCCTGGTCCACCTTTATGGCGATATCTCGAAAAGGCGTCCACCTATAGAACTAAGGCCCACTCCCTTTTAAAATACTCATTAACACCTTTCATTTGATACCCATATCGTACAAACAAATTCTAGAGTCACCCTGGTCCACCTTTATGGCGATATCTCGAAAAGGCGTCCACCTATAGAACTAAGGCCCACTCCCTTTTAAAATACTCATTAACACCTTTCATTTGATACCCATATCGTACAAAACAAATTCTAGAGTCACCCCTGGTCCACCTTTATGGCGATATCTCGAAAAGGCGTCCACCTATAGAACTAAGGCCCACTCCCTTTTAAAATACTCATTAACACCTTTCATTTGATACCCATATCGTACAAACAAATTCTAGAGTCACCCCTGGTCCACCTTTATGGCGATATCTCGAAAAGGCGTCCACCTATAGAACTAAGGCCCACTCCCTTTTAAAATACTCATTAACACCTTTCATTTGATACCCATATCGTACAAACAAATTCTAGAGTCACCCCTGGTCCACCTTTATGGCGATATCTCGAAAAGGCGTCCACCTATAGAACTAAGGCCCACTCCCTTTTAAAATACTCATTAACACCTTTCATTTGATACCCATATCGTACAAACAATTCTAGAGTCACCCCTGGTCCACCTTTATGGCGATATCTCGAAAAGGCGTCCACCTATAGAACTAAGGCCCACTCCCTTTAAAATACTCATTAACACCTTTCATTTGATACCCATATCGTACAAACAAATTCTAGAGTCACCCTGGTCACCTTTATGGCGATATCTCGAAAAGGCGTCCACCTATAGAACTAGGCCCCCTCTTTAAATACTCATTAACACCCTTTCATTTGATACCCATTCGTACAAACAAATTCTAGAGTCACCCCTGGTCCACCTTTATGGCGAATCTCGAAAGGCGTCCACCTATAGAACTAAGGCCCATCCCTTTTAAATACTCATTAACACCTTTCATTTGATACCCATATCGTACAAACAAATTCTAGAGTCACCCTGGTCCACCTTTATGGCGATATCTCGAAAAGGCGTCCACCTAGAACTAAGGCCCACTCCCTTTAAAATACTCATTAACACCTTTCATTTGATACCCATATCGTACAAACAATTCTAGAGTCACCCCTGGTCCACCTTTATGGCGATATCTCGAAAAGGCGTCCACCTATAGAACTAAGGCCCACTCCTTTTAAAATACTCATTAACACCTTTCATTTGATACCCATATTGTACAAACACATTCTAGAGTCACCCCTGTCCACCTTTATGGCGATATCTCGAAAAGGCGTCCACCTATAGAACTAAGGCCCACTCCCTTTTAAATACTCATTACACCTTTCATTTGATACCCATATCGTACAAACAAATTCTAGAGTCACCCCTGGTCCACCTTTATGGCGATATCTCGAAAAGGCGTCCACCTATAGAACTAAGGCCCACTCCTTTTAAAATACTCATTAACACCTTTCATTTGATATACCATATTGTACAAACAGCATTCTAGAGTCACCCTGGTCCACCTTATGGCGATATCTCGAAAGGCGTCCACCTATAGAACTAAGGCCCACTCCCTTTTAAAATACTCATTAACACCTTTCGTTTGATACCCATATCGTACAAACAATTCTAGAGTCACCCCTGGTCCACCTTTATGGCGATATCTCGAAAAGGCGTCCACCTATAGAACTAAGGCCCACTCCCTTTTAAATACTCATTAACACCTTTCATTTGATACCCATATCGTACAAACACATTCTAGAGTCACCCCTGGTCCACCTTTATGGCGATATCTCGAAAAGGCGTCCACATATAGAACTAAGGCCCACTCCTTTTAAAATACTCATTAACACCTTTCATTTGATACCCATATCGTACAAACAAATTCTAGAGTCACCCTGGTCCACCTTTATGGCGATATCTCGAAAAGGCGTCCACCTATAGAACTAAGGCCCACTCCCTTTAAATCTCATTAACACCTTTCATTTGATAACCCATATCGTCCAAACAAATTCTAGAGTCACCCCTGGTCCCCTTTATGGCGATATCTCGAAAAGGCTCCCCTATAGAACTAAGGCCACTCCCTTTTAAAATACTCATTAACACCTTTCATTTGATACCCATATCGTACAACAGGGGGGAAGTTATTAGAACGGGTTATTTATCAAAAAGGAGGAGGGTGAAGTCGGGCGATGGGGAGAAGTAATGGAGGGAGCGGGCGGAGGGAGGAGATAAAGAGACGCGGAGGAGACGAGAGTGGGAGAAGAGAAGGAGGGAGGGGGAAAGGGGAGAAGGGAGGGGAAGGGGGGGAGAAGAGAGAAGAGGAGGAGGGAGGGAAGAAGAGAAGGAGGGAGGGGGAGAACGGGGGAGGGAGGGAAAAGAGGGGAAACCAGGGGGGGGGGGGGGAGAGAGAGGGGGGGAGAGGGAGGGGGAGAAGAAGGGAAGGGAGAAGGGGGGAGAGGGGAGAAAAGGAAAGGGGGAAAGAGGAGGGGAGGGGAGAAGGAGGGGGAGGAGGAGGAGGGGGAGGGGGAGGAAGGAGAAGGGGGGGGGGAAAAAAAAGAGAGGGGAGGGAAGGAAAGGGGAAAAAAAAAGGGGGGGAGGGGGGAAAGAGAAAGGAGGGAAAAAAAAAAAAAGGGGGGGGGGAAAAAAAAAAAGGGGAAAAAGAAAAAAATAGTCTGTGACACTGGCGGGTAGAGAGGG
>JARSSU010008082.1:0-10937 GCA_029619165.1 Eurosta solidaginis
GAAAGACCGTCCGCCACAGTAGCGCCCTAAATACTTCCCGAGGTGGCCCGGTATCGGGAAGGCTCCGTTCGAATACAGCCGAATTTATCCCCTGGCTGCAAATCGTCCAATATGCACGGTCCGCATAACACCCTGGATTAGGGGTTTGGCAGTTCTTGGTCACCGACATCCCGCCGCCCTCCTATGAGGCGAAACGGCGTAGATTCCAGTCCTAAACAGCTCCGCCTCATAGTCGGGCGCTATGGAGTTCAGCTAAGCCCTCACACCAACGACAAGGTGCCTACCCTAGTCAGGGACACGCCAGTGAGGTCCATCATTAATTTTAAATCGGTACCATGTTACAAACTGTCCAAATATTTGCAAACGATATTGAAAGATACTCTGGAGCTAAGGAACGAATATGCAATACTTAACACAACAGAACTAATAGAGAGACTTGAGACCGTAGAGCTAACAAAAAAACAACAATTTGGTATCTTTTGACATAAAAGATATATACCCATCAATACCACTATCGGAGACTTTGGACATACCTCAACAATAGTTCATAATACAAAAAACAAAGTGAAAAGTATGCAAATCAGAAGTACGCTAAGAACCACTTTACGTCAAAACTATTTTCAATTCAACAATAAAATATATAGGCAAACAAACGGCATTGGAATGGGAAGCCCCACATCAGCAATTCTTATGGAAGTGTTCATGCAAAATCTGGAAGAATAGTACATACAGGAGCTGAAGTCCAAATTAGGCGTGTCGTTTTATGCTATATACGTGGATGACATAATATGCATTTTAACTACTAATAACGAAGAGCTTGTACTGGAGTACCTCCGCAAGCAGCACGATAATATAAAATTTACAATGGAAACCGAAAAAGACGGAGGAATCAACTATCTAGACCTCTCGATAAATATTGACAAAGAGGCCAAAAGATTTAACTATGACATATATAGAAAGCCAACGGCCACCAACACAATAATACATAATACCTCAAATCACCCCCAAAAGCATGAAATTGCAGCATTAAGGCACTTGGTACATACACTTGAAAGAACACCTCTTACACAAGAGGCATATAAGAGAGAACTTGAGGTCATATATAATATCGCTGCAAACAACGGATATAAAAAAGCGCTAGTAGATAAGCTCAGAAGGGCAAATGGAGAACCAAACAGAAATAACGAAAAGGAAAATAATAGTTGGACGACTATGACATATACTGGAAAAGCAACATATACATAAATTGGCAAACTTCTTTAAACAATACAACATTAACACAGCATTCAAAACGTCGAACAATCTAGGGCGAAATCTAAGAAATAACACTAACTCAGAGGATCCGTTTAGCAGCCATGGCATATACAAGCTTACCTGCGGATGCCAGCATAGTTACATAGGACAAACAGGACGGCAAATAAGAACGAAGTTCAGAGAACATATTAGAGATTACAACAAAAAAATACGGAATCCAAACATTATACTCGAGTCTAACTTCGCGAATCACATGGTCGAGAATGAATGTTCCCCAGCAAACATCAATAAACAGTTAGGGTTCTTCACATACAAGCAAAAGGCCGACGTCTCAACATACTCGAAAGCATGGAAATCTACAAATAGAAGACATTCGACGGTAGATTAACAAACGAACAGATAAACACAATTTCTGACACAATATTCGAGCCTTTAAAAGTTGTTTACAAAAAAGAAAATAATCATACAACAGACAAACACACAACAACAAATAAACACAAAACAATTAACATACCAAAAGAACAAACCCACAAAAAAGGTCAAACGACTAAAATTATGGATTTTTACTTACCCCAGTCAGCCACACAAATCGATTAGTAAACCACCCTCGGTTCTGAATGAACACACAGCACATACACATAACTAAATATACACAAGCATCAATTTTGACAATACCTGCTCATGTACCTACGAACTATAAATACAGGACAAACGACAACAAACAGATCAGAACGCAAATCGACACTGATGATGGCACAACGCCGAAACCGGTTTGTCTCAAAACCAAATTTGACAAAGGATGACGGAAAATCGTTCCAATATACAACATATGTATATGTAACAAGAAAAGGGGCGGATCGTAATAAGATTGGGTGCACATATTTTCCTGATGGCAGGAAATATTCTTGTAGAAATGGACGGGATCGGTTAACGACGACGCCTATTTTATATATAATTAATAGAATTTTTAAAAGGTCGTAGACTATAATTATAAGCTTTATCTTAGCGAAAAATAGTTTTGTATCAATGAAAAGGAAATTGGGAGCCTCGGAAAAATAAATCCATTGTAACAAAATTCGAAAAAGTAATTTATCGGAAATGAATATGCAATTGAAAATGACGCTGAGTATAAAATATTCGGTTACACCCGAAACTTAGACACCTTTACTTGTTTTTTAATCCTTTTTGTTTGAAAGCAGAACTGATTGTAGATATTTTAAGAAAACCTTTATACAAAATGATAAAGTTTTATAAAAATATATATTTTCGATTTGACAATTTTGTTGTTATATCGGCCTACTGATTTATAAGATTGCGGGTTCGAATCGAAAAAAAACTTACTTAAGATTTTTAAGAATTAGTGAGCTTAACACCGGTAATTAATAATTGTTATTTAATTACTATTTTTGGTTTTATCAAAATCATCATTAATTCTTAAAACTATTAAGTAAAAGTGAGCACACCATTAAACATCCAAACATAGAAAAAAATATTTGAGATTAGGTGTTGCGTAAAAAAAGTTAGCTAGATTCGATGTTCGGTTTTTGCGTAAAACGGCTTAATAGAAGTCGGAATGTTGTAGTCGATTTTTAAGTAACTTCTCATTGAACTATAAACTGAAAACCTTAACCATAAATTATTTTAAAGACCGTGGCAATTCAACAAACAATTTCCGCTAGGTGGCGTGCGAATCGGGATAGTTAAGAAATTCACACGACTTTTGGAATCCCGCGGGTCGAGGTAAATACAAAATTTATACTAGATTTGAAAACTTGAGATCGATTTTTAAATGACTTGCCGATAACCAAGGGACCCGGAAATTTTGATCCTAGCTTAGAGCCCTCTTATATTGTAATATTCAGTATACAAAAACTCTTCTAATTGGCGCGGGGGGGTCGAGATATTCAAAAAATCCTTTTAGAGCATGTGGAATCTTGCGATCCATTTTAAAGTAATTAGCTAGAAATTTTAAACCTTACATAAAGTTCATGTCACCATATGTAACAAAACGGGAGAAAATGTGTATTGAGTTACACACGGGTTGAGATAACGAAAAAACCATACAAGGTTTGTAATGTTGAGATCTATTTTTACGAAGTGACTTCCAGACAACCTAGAGACATAAAACTGTAAACATAGCTTATGATCCTACTAATTGTAATATTCAGGATAAAAAATTCGTCTCCCTGGATCGCCTTAAGAACACCTTGAATCCCCAGGAGCAGGGAGAAAGTCTTAATTCGCTTCCTTTCTAGCATTTTTGAAAAATCTCTATATGCCAAGGAACGCAGCCGAGATAAACCGTGCGTTGATACCGCCTATGGAAGCAGAGGAAGCGGCCCCCACTCCGCTGGTGGGACCAGGTGGAAGGCGATCTAAATTCCCTTGGTTGTGACCAATTGGCACCCCAATTGGCGCCAGTTGGCAGACGAAGAAGCGACTGGCGCGCCTTGTTGGACGGCCACAACCGTTTATACGGTTAAGCGCCAATTAAGTAAGTAAAGTTCATACCGTGTCACATTCTGTGTTGGGCGGGACGTTTTCTGATGTCAGCCTTAATAATCACTTTCCGTTAAACAAATATGTGTTTCTTAAAATGCAAATGTCTGTGGAAAATATTTAATCCTCCAAATTCAAATTCCACGAAAGGAGGTATAACATAAGCAACGAAATCCTTGAGAAATTGCATCTTCCAAAACTAAATGGTCCATAGCTATATAATTTTTTTTTATATATTTTTTCTATGTAAAGTTGTCAGCTCGTAATTTTAGCTTATTTTGAGGTAAAAAAGCTAAAGCTTTCAGCTGTAAACCAATTCTCAAAACATGAGTTGTGAGCAGTAACAGCGAAAATATAGTCAGCCTTGAAATCAAACAAAGAATTATTCTTGCCAGAAAGTGGTACTTTGGGCTAAGTAAGCAAATGCAAAAGTAAAGTCCTCTCTCGGCGACCATAACTCACGCTTTTTAATTCTCTCATCATGCCTGTCCTGCTGTATGATTGGAATCATAGACGGTGCCGAAAGAGGATGCGATGGCTCTTGGAGTGCTCGAGAGAAAAGTTCTCCGGGAGATTCATGGTCCTGCCCGTGGTGGCGACAGCGAGTATCGAAGGAGGTATAATGATGAGCTGTGCAGTGAATAAATCACAAATGCTTCGCTGTCCGGGTCATGAGCACTGTTGATGCTTCCAATTGATGTATTAGCGATTGAAGTACCTGAGGTATTAACGATTAAAGTACCTGAGGCATTTGTAAGTCAAAGCAAACTACATAATGTGTTATATTTCGAAAAGAATTACTTTAATATCTTGCACTACGAAAAAACTCTAAATACCATACGGTTTATGGCAAAAGAAAAATTCTCCTACGAAGTCTGTGGAGATTTTGCAACGGCATCGCCGATATGCATAAACAAGAACCCAGTAAAAAATGTTTCGGCTGGTTCACGCGTTTTTGTTAACACAATGTGAATTGCGATTTTGTCTATTACAACATCAACGAATATTGAAATATGATTACTGATTTTCCCGCACTGTGATTGGTAAATGCGTTTGGGATTGTAGTACAGGGTTATTACGTAAATACAGGGTTATCTCGTGTTATGAAGAAAACGTAGATGAAAATTATATAAATAAAAATATAATCAAAACTCCATTTTTATAAGCTTTTATTTACTTTCACTTTTGTTGTCTGTAATGGAATCTTGCAAGTTAAATTTGATACACTTCCCGGTGTCCGATTGAGCTGAAATTTTGCACACATGTATAACTCCGATGACAATGCAATATTACTTTGTTAGAATTCGATAAATTAATCGATAACACAGTTATCGGTAAAGATTTGTATTTACTTTGGCATAACAGCCTAAGTCCCATACAAACACGCCGGTACCTATCCGTGGATTGTGATATTTGGACGTGGTGAATCACGTGTCACGCGTGGTGAATCTCATCGCTTGTGAAAAGCGGAGACAACCCTCTGTTGTATTTCTGTGTATAACCAACATAGCTGAATTTTTAAGGCTGTTTAACCCTGTAATCTTTTCTGTAATTTATTTTGCTTTTGGAAAAATTACCTATTTGAAAAAAGCTGGCTGAAAAATATTGGCATAACAGCTTAAGTTAAATCAAGAATGGAAAATCTTTGGAAAATTTGAGCAGATGTGGCAATTTCGCGCGTCCGTTGAACGAAATATTGACAATCTGCTGATCATCGCTAAGAAATTAGCGACATTCCATCAACTAAGCAGCACTTTAGCAATACTATGTTATTATTTGGCCGCTCAAACACACAAATATTAATTGTGCATTAAATCTAAAATATACAAATACACCATAATAATTTACACGGCCAAAGCCATAATAATTCACACGGGTCATCAATTCTTTCTCTGATTCAAAATCTGAACTACCAGCGCTACCGTCAACAGCTCAGTGTCATCACTGCCAGTAGCGCCAATAACACCAAACTCGTGCCTGACACACAAAAGTCGTTTCACTCAATAGCGCAAGTAAAATGTACTACGCACTCACTACTAAGAAGCGTTAAAAATTCGCTTGGAGTAATTTCGTCAATGAGCTACCATTGAGCTGGCACCGCATTGGCGCTGGCGCCATGCAATTTACATCACTAAAATTGCGCGAATGCCCAGGCTCATGACTTCAAGACTTATATTACAATGCTTTAAACTTTAAATACACCTCTGAAGTTGCTGCGCATAAAATGTGTACTAATAAATTCCAATACGCATTATACGCAGATGTAACTGATATATGTGTTTTTGTTTCACCCCCTATACTTATATTAAAGCTTTTATAAGAACAAGCTTCTATTACTTGTTAATAAAACGAACTAAAAAGTAAAAAATAAAATTAAAGAAAAAACAACTTTTTAAAAATAAGCTTTTATTATTTTGGTTAATAAATTAACTAAAAGTAAACAATAAATTGACTCTAAAGAAATATAACACCTTATAAGTTCATTGTTAGCTTAAACGATAATTAGGCTTTTTCGTCTGCGACAAAAAAATTCTATATTGTACATAATTATATATTTTTAACATTAAAACTTTACACCTAAATTATTAAATCTTACAGTTTATATCACAGTCCTAATTGTTCTAATAAAAGCGTGTTACATTGCGATAGCAAGAAAAGGAGATCCTAAATGTTCTTAATTATACCATCAAAATTTAACACGTTTTTTATTAGAACAATTAGGACTGTGATATAAACTGTAAGATTTAATAATTTAGGTGTAAAGTTTTAATGTTAAAAATATATAATTATGTACAATATAGAATTTTTTTTGTCGCAGACGAAAAAGCCTAATTATCGTTTAAGCTTACAATGAACTTATAAGGTGTTATATTTCTTTAGAGTCAATTTATTGTTTACTTTTTAGTTAATTTTATTAACCAAAATAATAAAAGCTTATTTTTAAAAAAGTTTTTTTTCTTTAATTTTTAATACGTAGTTTAATGCAAAAATTGTAGTGCCGTTTTACAACATACATAAATATGAAAAATAAACTAAAATTTGGTAACGGATCAATACTTTTTGCCATCGAATGTAAAATCTTTACTTTCTGAATTACAAAATGGATAGCCCTGTATTTCAATAAGGAATGCAAATGAATGCTTTGCATGTTGTTTTTATGCTTGTTTGGTTGCTCAAAATGTATTTTCTTTCTAAATTATTTTTGTGCAAATTTATTGTATAATATCAGCCAACAAATGCATTTATTATTCAGATACAAATTGTTAGGTGCTTAGACATTTATTTAACTGATCGTATAAGATTTCATGGCTCACTGACTTCCTTTCAATTGGCACCTGCTTATAGCGTAGCGCTAAATTTATATAGAAATTTCTCTAAAAATATCGAATTCATTATTGCAGGGACACAACGGTTTTATTTCCCTTTTTCCAATCAACCATAAATATTTGGCACCCGAGTTGCTTTGTAGTGCATCGCGAAAATATTTACACACAGTGTTGTGCAATACAAAAGCATAAATTTCTCTGCGAATATATAATTGGTTGTATTTTTCATGCTAATCAGTTTAAAGAAACGGTTTTGTTTCAAATATGAAATAGTCATTATCTACTCAATTATTTTTAATACATTTAGTAGCTTGAAGCAGTTAAAATAAGCGCAACAACAAACATGTGTAATTTGCCTAGTATGGAGCTGTGCAAAACTAAAGCAACAAACCATTATTTTTCAAACGCACCTCGTTTTTGAATATGCTGCAGCCTAAAAGATGTTTCATAACGGAAACTAACAGTGTCATGCAACATAAACTTAAACTGAGAACATTACGTTTGGCACTTAACTATTGTATGATAAATTAGGCATTGGTACCAACTATATCTTGAATCAGGGTCTCTCATAGGCACAAAACCCGTTCTTATCCTCCGTATAAGATATAAAATCATGGAGGTGGAACATTTTGGTTGGAAAGTGTTTTATCACTAACGTCCGAGGGAATTTTAAATTTATATTGGTCAAAACTGTGCGAGTTCATTTCACAACCTAAATTGTTTATTTATGCTAAACAAAAACCAAAAAACCAAAAAAAATCATTAAATTACATATTTTCACGTTTTGCTCAAAGAAATATGGCAGAAATAGCAGCTGACTCAAGGTAATCGTTTGGCTGGGCGAAGAAGAGCTTATTTGTGAGGGCTTCCACCGACACAATAGTGGACGTACAACTTATAGGGACGATTTACACTGGGCATATAACCATCAGCATATTTTGGGTCTTTGAGTCAGGTCAGTTGTATTCGCAGTGTCCTTCAAATTATTTTTGCTTGGGGCGAAACGTATCTTCGTCATATCATCTAATACACAATCAACACTTCACTAGCCATGAGATACATCCATTAATCGGCATTTTGTTTGTCCAAAGGCATGGTTCAACTACTATATGGTTGGCTCATCTGTACTATAACAAAATATGTCTGTTCAAATTGCCAAAATCTGTGTATTGGTGTTGGTGCGAATGGTATGGAATGGAAACATAAGTTTGGCAGTTTTTGTATGTGTAAGAAAATGTTGCCAATGTGTTGGTTTCATTTTGAGTTTGCCATCTCCTTTTGACAATCCCATCGACCATGCAATGAAATAAATAAAATCAGCTGATGAGATGAGCCAACCATATAATTGAGCCATCGTCCAAAGGTTCATTTTATTCGTGCTTTTATTTTAAATAAGCAAAAAAATGTATTTTTGTTTTTTCATACATATGTATTTTACATAACAATTTAGGTTGAAAAGTATGCTGAAAAAAGAATCTAAATTTTTCTTTTCACTGTCTTACCGGCATTTTTCAGTGATTTAGGTTTTTTCTCAATTTGGGTCGTAATTTAGGCAAACTCGCACACAGCCTAAATTCATTTATATTAAAATTTTATCCCAAGAAAAATGCTTGAAAAATCAAATGCTTCGTAAACTCATTATATAAATTTCAATTGACCAAAAATTACGTAAAGTGTGATTAATTTTAAATAACTACTAACGGGATGTTATCTACATATATAATGTCTTATAATAAGCACACAACAAAAAATTATTTGAAAGTGTCGTGGTATGGATACGATTTAAAAATTGTCCGAGTATAAATTCGTCATTTCGGGAACGCGGGAAATACATGTCAAAACTTTCTTCACTGGAGGTCCTTGGGAAGCCTTTCTGAAAAGTATTTTGACAGATAAATTAGTCATCATGTTGAAGTTGAACTACATAGAATAGTAAAGGAAGATAAAAGTGCTATCACTGGATTCCGTACAAAATTAGTGCATAATTCCGGGAACGCTTGTTTAGGAGACATCGAGATTGAAATCATAAATCGTTCTTAATACTAAAGTGAGTAGTCGTGGCATGTAAACCTAATTAAATGAAAAAACTGGTTTTATATCATCTAAGGACAAAATTTTGCATAAATATTGCAAAATCATCATTTCGGAAACGTTCCCGGTTTGATGGGCTTCATAAACAATGATCAAAAGAATTTCTGCTATCACTGATCAAGCCTAAATTAAAGACATGTGACGCCAGAAGGCAGTGTCCCGTCATGAGCCCACATTCCTCTCTTTTAATGATAGGAGTAACTTTGTTAGTCTAAGCTTGTAAAACATACACATGATCTTCGACACTCTGCAGCCCCGCACTTGGGTCCATGCCTTTCGCGCTTGGTCGATCATGTGCACCTCTCGCATTCTCTTATCTCGCCCAATCGAATTGAGGCGTCTACGGCGCAAACTTCGAGGAATGTGCCTTTTTTAGCAAATTCATCCTGTTTTTAATTTCCAAGTGCACGGGGACCCAATATAGATGTATGCTTCTCCCTGTCCCGATTCTCTCCAGAGACTGGCTTACACTCTAACACACTTTTAGATCCTGCGAGATTATTGCCTTAATCGCTGCTTGGCCATAAATATAAAAGTTGACGCGGATGCCGTTTAAGCTATTTTCTTCCAGTGTTTCTACTGCTTTGGTTACGGCTACTACTTGCATAAATAAAGCTCATAATGTAATAATTAATGCCTCGCTCAGCTTAAACTCGTTATACAAATAATAATAGATTACGAGTATATTGGTTATTTAAAAATTATATTCCTTAACGAAAAATTTGCGGTATCATGTTTTAGTTTTTAGCGATTGCGAATACTGAAAGTATTTTTTTTCCAACGCCTTGTTCAAAAATCTTCAAACTTTCGTAAGAATCATTTTAAGTTAAAACGCAATGGCGACAACATTTTAAAATCTTGAATATTGAGTGACGCTTTTTTCAATTGAGTTCGATCTGCTATAAAATTATGTAAAGGGAGTTAGTAGTTTAAGCTCTCTTCTTCGATAGTTCCAAACTAAGCCAAATTTTTTGATCTCTTACCCAGTTGTCCCATTTTAAAATCAACAGAGACTTTCGAATGGAATTATAGTTTTTTAATGACTTATAAAACTGGATTTTTTATGAAATTTTTATGAGAGTAAGTTGAGGCCACTTCTCCTTAAGTTCATATCTATTTTAATCTTCTCTCTTCTACTACATATGTATCTATGTATTTTCTTAAACAGCATTTTATGCAATATTTAGACGAATGTGGATAATTGATGAGATTTAATTATCGTAGGGCTATCGCCACAGTAGTGTGTTACGAGACATATTTGTCACTAATTTTGTTTTCCTGCAGGGCCCAATTATTCACCTACCCACTTTTATATTTGTTCATATGTGCGTACATATGTACATCAGAAGTGTCCCATATCCACCGAGTATCGATTAGGTGTCTTACGATCGGGCTGTACGATATTGGCAATAAATTGCTCACTGTCAGTTTCAGTGATTTCGATGTAATTAATTAGATTAGTTGCTTCTATCCAACGCGTTCGAATGGTGGTGCGCATTTTTACCGGCCGCTGCAGCAAATACGACAGCTCAATAATTTATTTATTGAATTGATATATATAATAAATTTAAAAAACATCGCATTAAAAGTTTCATATAAAAGTTAAATACGTTTATTAATTTTCCTTATTCCACTATATAAAAGATATTTCTTTCTCAGTGTATTAAGAAGAAGAAACTATATATATCACAAGGTTAAGCGTGGTAACATTGCATAACACCATCAGCATAAATAAAAAATGGAAATCTTGATCTCTCGGCACTTGTG
>JARSSU010008083.1:0-16677 GCA_029619165.1 Eurosta solidaginis
ATTTTCCTGAAAGATAAACCTGACCATACCGATTGGGATAAGCATATACCCGAGATTTATCAGTTTTGAGAAGTGATTTCCATACGGCGATTCAGTGCTCTCCATACTTTGCATTATATGGCCAAAATATGGTTCAACATGCCTCAACGTACAAAATTTTAGAGAAACTCGGCAGCCTTCGGGAAGACCAGGTTACGATAGTAAGCAGAACTGACAAGTTGACTAATATTCGTGAGCAGATCCGTAGAAATTTAGATCAGGCCAAGGATAGGGGAGTAACCACCTATAACAAGCGCTCTAGGCAAGTCAACTATAAGGAAGGTCAGGAAGTTTTTCGGAAAAAACTTTGCCTTAAGTAACTTCAAACAGGGCATTAACGCCAAATTCCTGCCAAAATACCTGAAGTGTCGCGTGCTTCGAAAAATAGGCAATGCACTGTATGATCTCGAAGACCTAAACGGGAAATTGATAGGTCGCTTTCACGCTTCGGATATTCGTCCGCAATGAACCAGAAAGAACGTTTCTTTGCCAAATTACAATTTGATTTTTTTTATATCTACCTACCAATCGGACTTTTTTTTGTCTGGGCGTTTTGGCGGTCGGGGACATCTCGCCCAGTATTCTCCCCGAGCACTGACCTCATAGGATGTTCACACGCGGACTCACCGAGGACCGTGAACACCCTGGCAGTCCACGCTTAGGTCGGACTAGCCTTTCGGAGTTTGGACGAGTTCTCCATATCAAAATGTCTACACCTTTTTTTTGTTTTGCCTTTCTGTGGGGGCGATAGCCACTAGAAATCATCTTTCGGAGTTTTGACGAGTTCTCCATAACAAATGTCTAATTGCCGCAAAGCCCTTTTAAACTAGGAAACAGAATTAATTCCCAACTTGACTTAACTTTTTTTTGATGGACCTATGTTGCCCGGCTAGCTTCGTAGTAGGACTTTGAGACTCTTATCTCAGGGGTGAGTCGTGCCCCACGTTGCTTGTCGTCGGAGGTCCCTGGCAGTGGCTTCCCACAGATGATCCGGTTTCCTGTTCGCTTCGTCGTCAGGTCTTCAAAGCGAAGCAGGTTTGTTACGGTCTGCTGTTATGGTCTACGGTTACGGTCCACTTGGGAGCGTTTTCGTGCGAACACACCTAATGACTAGTGATGGGACCAAAAAGTTGCGATGCAATAGTATCGAAACAAGAAAGAAAAGACCGGCGATCACTAGCGAAAAAAGCCACGAGTTTCCGGCCGTAGAAACACCAAGAAGGAGAAAAATTTTAAAAAAGGAAAGAAAAGATAGCCACGAGTTTTCCGGCCGGGAAAAAACGCAAGAATTAGCTTTTTACTTGCGCAGTTAATCGGAAATTTTTATAAAACCAAAAAGGTTTATCGTAAAACTAGTCCTATAAGGCGTTATACCAACGAGAAGATTTGTGATTTGCTTCAGCCTAAATTTTGGCGGCCCTGCGACCATACCAAAAGGATCGTATAACATCTAGGACACAACTTCAACACCAAAGGCGTCAAGCTCAGAGACTGCTTCATTAGCACTATTGCTTACCTCAACTGCACGTCCCCAACTATATTCAACTCATCGCAAAACACCCTCGCGTGCTGTGCACATTTTCAAGAGAGTATTGTGAAGAACCAAAGGACTGCAACGAGGAACCGCAGGCCGATTCCTTAACCCAACTACCAAAGAATAAACCGGGAAATGCCCAGAAACTAGGAAGAGTCGATAGCGCAAAGTACCGACACAGTCCATTCCGACAAGCCTCGTTTTACTCGTCTATTTCGGGGTGGTAATAAACCTTACAACGGTTGTGTGGTGGTGACACAAGCTCCACGTATAGAATATCCAGTTGAAGTAGGTCGGCGTTTCACAGTCACACCTAGTGAGGAAAGTTCTAGTGATTCCGATTCGGATTCGGACGGCACTAAACTAAATGGTGATGAGAACCCTTGTTATCCGAAGATAAACCCCTTTCTCTACGTTTACGAAGTACACTACCACCTTCGGAAAAGCGTCCGACACCACCTCCGCCTCCAGGGCCAGCAGTACGCTGCAGCGTAATACAACGAACGCCAAAATTACCAAGTCATCCAGATCGTAAAGGTCAGCACGAAGTTTTATCGCCACCAGGTTCACTCGATTACCTCGGACCAGAGCGCAACAACCACCAACAGTACCAACACAGCGCGCCCAAGACCGCGCGCCATAACCAACAACGGCGACACCTTCACCAGCAACAACAACATCACCAGTAACCACGCCGGCAGAGCCCATGGTACGTACTCTGGCGGCTATGTAAGTACCAGCAAAGTATAAACTTAGATGTAAATAGTTAAAAGAAACTTCTAAGCAGTACTAGAGAGTTTTATACAGCCCGGTTAAACCATTTAACAAGGGTCGATTTTTTTCGTCAAATTTTATTATTGAATACTTGAAATTGTTAGCTTTACAACAAAGGGCATACATTTTTTTATATCATTTTAATAATATATTTTGTCGCTTTAAAATGGTTGAAGTTAGCTCTATAAATTTTATTCATAATAAGCCGTCTTTATCACGTGAAACGTTTTAGCGATCCATTTTGGAGCTCAACCATAAATTGTTAGAAAAAAAAATTTGCGACCGCAGCATTGGTCGATTATGCACGAATTGGCTAAAAGATTTAAACTTTCTTTTCTTATATCATACAAATACAATATATATATATATATATATATATATATATATATATATCATATGAATCACTATTGCTAGCAATATCGTTCGAACAACCAGAAGAAAATAATATACGTGCATATAATACATAGCGCTATCACAATTTCATCTTTATTGCTTTTATAACAAATTTTCTTAGTACATATTACATATTATTATCATTATACTATGCCATTATACCAAATTGATATTTTGTTACACTCAAAAATAAGTTCTACTACAACAACATAATAATTTTGTAAGAGAGCCCCAATTATCGGAATTTGTATCCAAACTTTATAGCCCTAAAATATGTTTTGTGAATGAAAAAAAAGGGTATTCAACCAAATTCTTACTTTGTATGTAGTATATTTACTATCCATAAGTACATTTAATTACATTTTTTTTTCACACAAAGCGTTTATAACGCTTATCAAAAAAAAAGGGGGAGACATAAATATATGTATAACTTGAAATATTACGAGCAAAAGTAAGAGAAAAGAAAAGAACCCCCAACAGAACAAACTTAGCCAGACTTAAGTATTCATATTAGATTTCGTTTTCGATTTCGGCCCAATAAAGTGTGAACTGTTGGATCATTTTTTTTCTCTCACTTTATATACTACACACACTTACATACATTTTCATAGTGTAAATAGCTATTCGTAGTTCAACATTTTTTTTCTCGTTCTGAATTTGTCTTGGGACGATGCTATAAGCAGCCTTGTTTTGGCTTTGGAGCCTATGCTGTAGCCCTGGTTAAGAAACCTGCACTATCGTATTTTTTTTTGTAGCATACATACGTTAATAGAAATGAGTATTGAATAAAATTTGTAAATAAAATGGGAATGCTGGTGTTCTGGCTCATTTAGAAGGCACGTAGGGTTACCAGGTAAGGGGCCACCGAAATATAGGTGCGTCGGTGGCCATGGTTTTTGAGGGTGGGTATATGCACCGGGCGTCGCAACAACACCCGCGGCGCCCCCAAGTTATATTCGGCCCTTTTTGTTTTTCTTATTTTAATTTTCAGCGTTTTTTTTTGCATTTCAGCGTTAGTAACCGGCCATGTCCGGTTCGGTAAATTTTTTTTTGCGGTTATTTCTTTTTGGATTTTAAATTTTGAATGTTAACGGTCTGTCCGTGACATCCGGTTCGGCCGGATGTTGTTTTAGTTTTGAATTTATAAGCGTTTTGAGTCGGTCTCTGCGCTTCTGTCGTTTTTTTTGAATTTGACAGCTGAGTTTGAATAGGCATGATAGGAACTTTTTTCTGATTATGGCGCAGGAACAGTAAGGTTGGCAAGGACCCGCCCCAGCCGACAATGACTAGCCACTGTGCACCACCACATCATGCCGACCGCCTTCCTTACTGCTTCCACCGAAAGATGCGTTTCCATAACAGCCGAGCAAAAGTTAACGCCACATGGCGTAGCAGCGAAGGCGATTACCAGCAAATTGGTAGGTTACCGGCAGCGGACAACCGAAGTTTTCCAATATGGCGACCGTGAAGGCTGCAAGCGGTGGTACAGCAACGGCATGGGCATTATTATAACGACGGTGAGTGCGTGTAGCTTAAAGATAATTTTGTAATATAAAGACTTAAAAAAATAATTTCAATAAAAACCTGTGCGTGTGGGTCAAAGACAAGTTTTGCAATAAAAAACCAGTTTTCAAGCTAAATTAATTAAAACAATCAAGTGCGGAGATAATAATTACAGTAATAAGGAAATAAAATTTTTCTAATCAATTCATTTTTCTTCAAAAAACCTAATACTACGCAGTGATAATAAACATTTTTTCTAACTAAAACGTTTCTACAAGAACTCTAATAATTCTAAGCAGATATAATAAAAAATTTTCTAACTAAATGTGGTTTTCTACAAGAACTCTATGTGGAGATAATAATTCTATAATTTATTTAATAATTTGGGAAAAATTTAAACAACGTGACATCAGGACGGACAAGGCGACAGCTGTTTCGATTATACCTTGTAAATCTCTTCAAAGTCTTTTATCCCGGGAGTGGGAGTCGAACCCGCACTCCTACGATAGTTTAAATGGTTACAAACGCATTCAGCTACGTCATGCCTTATTTGTTGTAAAGTTTTTCCCAATTGCCTTCTTTTTTTGCATATTTTAATCTATTACACATTGCATACTTCGTATGCAATTATGTGTTAAAGCTATGCTTGGTACGGCGGTTTTCAAAGAAACTTTGGTATTGTTGCTGTTTTTGTTCTATTTATAGAACTACAACGAATTAACCAATTTTGTCTGTTTGTATGATTTAATCGGGGATTGCCCGTATTGCTTTTTTAAATGTATGAAAACATTTACTTGAAGCATTTTTTTTAATTTTATAATTTATTTAATAATTTGGGAAAAATTTAAACAACGTGACATCAGGCCGGACAAGGACCACAGCGGGTTAGGGGATCAGAATATACCCGCGGTAGCTATGCCTGTCGTAAGAGGCGACTAAAATACCAGATTCAAGGGGCTGTGTAGCGCAACTTTTCAGGTTGCCAGCGCAATATATAGCTTCTCCAAACCCAATTGTCAACCTCACCTATCCGCGGCGAATCCTGTTTCACTAACAGACGAGACTCTGGCGACCCCAAGCTCCTCATGGAACTTGGGGGTAGGGAGGGAGGGAATGGCCTGAAGGTTTAACGCGGCCACATAAATCGTTCCCGAGGTGGTCGGGCTAGCACCTTAATGGTGCTATGGTACCGGAGCGTACCGGATTTGTATCCGGCAAAGGACCATCATATCGATAACACTCCCCAAAGCCTTCGGGGAGCAACCTTATCGCTACAACAACAACAACAACAACAGGACGGACAAGGCGACAGCTGTTTCGATTATACCTTGTAAATATCTTCAAAGTCTTTTCTCCCGGGAGTGGAAGTCGAACCCGCACTCCTACGATAGTTGAAATGGTTACAAACGCATTCAGCTACGTCATGTCCTAGTTGTTGTAAAGTTTTTCCCAATTGCCTTCTTTTTTTGCATATTTTAATCTTTTACACATTGCATACTTCGTATGCAATTATGTGTTAAAGCTATGCTTGGTACGGCGGTTTTCAAAGAAACTGTGGTATTGTTGCTGTTTTTGTTCTATTTATAGAACTACAACGAATTAACCAATTTTGTCTGTTTGTATGATTTAATCGGGGATTGCCCGTATTGATTTTTTAAATGTATGAAAACATTTATTTGAAGCAATTTTTTTTAATTTTATAATTTATTTAATAATTTGGGAAAAATTTAAACAACGTGACATCAGGACAGACAAGGCGACAGCTGTTGCGATTATATCTTATAAATCCCTTCAAAGCCTTTTTTCCCGGGAGTGGGAGTCGAACCCGCACTCCTACGGTAGTTGAAATGGTTACAAATGCATTCAGCTACGTCATGCCTTAGTTGTTGTAAAGTTTTCCCAATTGCCTTCTTTTTTTGCATATTTTAATCTTTTACACATTGCATACTTCGTATGCAATTATGTGTTAAAGCTATACTTGGTACGGCGGTTTTCAAAGAAACTTTGGTATTGTTGCTGTTTTTGTTCTATTTATAGAACTACAACGAATTAACCAATTTTATCTGTTTGTATGATTTAATCGGGGATTGCCCGTATTGCTTTTTTAAATGTATGAAAACATTTATTTGAAGCAATTTCTTTTAATTTTATAATTTATTTAATAATTTGGGAAAATTTTAAACAACGTGACATCAGGACGGACAAGGCGACAGCTGTTTCGATTATACAATGTAAATCTCTTCAAAGCCTTTTCTCCCGGGAGTGGGAGTCGAACCTGCACTCCTACGATAGTTGAAATCATGATCCAAGTAACAGATCTCGCATTAAAGGCAACAACAAAAAGTAAAACTTCTGCTGTGACGTCACGCTTTTGAAGTATGTTTGAAATGAAGAAAATGTAATAAAAGAGGACAACAAAAACCAAATTTATTTGACTTAGATTTTTATTGATATTTTTTGTATTGGGAAATTTTAATTTAAATTATAAATTTACATATCAAAAAACTTCAATAAAAAGTTCACAAAACTCAAAATTGCGAAAGATTAATGTCCATTCCTCCACAGTAGGGGTCGTCAGTATTGGGCGCCGTCAGTCGTCAATATGATTTACGTATCCAGGATCGAAGCTGTGCCAAAGTGCTCTCGAGATTCTGCTTTCCTCAACTGCAAGTTTCAGTTATTGGGCTCTGAGAACGAGGTTCAGCGGGCATTTATCGTTATAGGACTTACCGATTCTTTTAAGATTACTCTGAGGGACTTCCTTATGCTCTTTTGGTTTATAAGGCTACTTGTGTGACGGATTTCTTCGTAGTGCTTCGTGACTTCTTACGTCCCTGGGAGGCGGGGCTCTTCCATCAGTTTTCTGTTAGGATGGCCAAGTTTCTGAACTTTCAACAGAAATTATTTGTTCCTCGTTTCGTTTCTCTCCTTTATGGGGACTATTCCGCCTCTTGTGAGTGCGGTGTTTTGACAGGCATGCCTCCAGTGTGTTTCTTTTATGCTCGGTGTCCATATTGGAGACGCGTAGCGTACAATCGGCTGTCCATTTGCTTCAAAGGTAGCTACAGCGTTTCTTTGTCTTTGCCCCAAGTGCTGTCATCGAGGGACTTGAGGACTTTGCTATGGCTCTGAACTTGAGATACAATTGCTGCTACATGGTCGCCAAAATGTAGGTCATCGATGTCACACTCCAAAATTTCGGGCGTGAGACAGTTAGAAGCGTAATGCCATCGACGTGGATGTCTAATATTTCCAAAACTTGTGTGGTCCATTTCGTGAATATGGTCGCTGAAGAATTGGCTAAGGAGATAGCAGCTAATTTTACAGCATAGCTCATTAATGGCCACGACCTGTTGGCATTATTGTGCAGTCATCGGCAAGGAAAGCAATGGTGACTTGTTCGAGTAGAAAAGGGCGCTACGATGTAATAATTAAACAACTTTGCGGCAACTCTTAGTTGATTTTTCTTGGCTTTGGTGTTACGTGTCTGAACTGGAACGATATCTGTCGACCACACAGATTATTTACGGAAAAACTTTTGAGACTAAGTGGAAGGGTAGACTCTTCCAACCCTTGCATTTCCCTCATATTATGTAATACTTTAATAGAGAAGAGATAAGCAAGGTGGAGCAAACTATGCTAGACGCAGGCAAACCAAAAGACTGCAGTCATTTTAACAAATCGTTCCCGAGATGGTCGGGCTTGGTACCGGAACGTACCGGATCTGCATCCGGCGAAACACCATCAACATCGATAACACTCCCCAAGACCCTCGGGGAGTGTCCTTATCGCAACAACAACCGCATTCATTTCAAATGACTGTTACTTCGGTACCCCGTAAAGGGTATTCATACTTTTTTAGATTTAATTATCAATTCATTCGTATATATTTTGACATTTAACTTTAGCGAAAATGAATATACTGTCGGCTGAGTGGAAGATGGCCCTATATCGGCTGCCAAGTCGAATACTACCCATCAACACAAACGATTAAAAGTCCACTTGTTTTAGAATTTTCTTGAAAAACGCCCTATAGGGAGGTTTTGAACGACACCCCAGAGAAGGATATCTTCCACTAAGATGACGGTATGTACATGTTTAATTTTTTTACGGAATGCGAACAATATTGAAATACAATGTTTATAATATAATGCTGTAAATATAAATGCAATTGCACAAAAAATAAATTTGGCTGATAAACTGAAATAAAAGTAGCGATTTGCTTTGATGTTTTCTGGGAAGCCCACACGTACGACAAAACAATATGAAGAAGTACGGGCGAACTGCTAACTTTTTGTAAATTGTTTATATGCGCAATGTTTTATGACGATTTCTGAAATGTATTTATTAAGAGTAAGTTTATAAAAGTTATTAGTACGAACATTTCTTCAACTTACTCTACTTTATTATTTTTTTGTACTTTCGTTTTCGACTTTTCTTTTCGTCTGAAATAACTTTGTTTAAAGTTCTTATCCTGAAGAACATACGCGCACGAGAAAACAAACGTTTGATTTTCTCATCACAGGCTATATGTTCGGACTTTTTTATGTGCTGTTTAATGAATTTAGCCATTACAGCCAAACCGTCACCATTGATACCGTCAAATACCCTCTGCAGTTGATGCATATGTGCCATCATTTCGTTTGTGGGTTTCGAAAGACCGCCTTCGTCGAGATGGTTGACCCATGTGTAAGTATCATCTATGTTTTCAACTCTGATACCTTCTACAGAATTATGCAGTCGATGGCATATATAACCCGCAAGGTTCTGAAGGCCGTCAACTGCGAGACAGTCAATTTCCTTTTGATCATCGTCGCTAGCTTTTATGCGATTATCTTTGTCAGCGGAAAGTTTACTGAGAATAAGGCCTTTATAAGAAAGTGAAATTTATTTCAACACCCAGCGAATACACAAATTGCTCATCACCTCTTAGTGATTTGTTGTTCAACTCAAGGTCTGGGGTATCATCTACCAAAGTGTTTGTGCTTTCTGATAGTACTCCCTCGTTGAACCCAAAAATGTATGATCGCAGGCGATACTTAAATTCCTGACGATCAGGATGGTTGTTTAAGCCTCCCTTGGAGCGCATAACTCCGAAAAAATTTTCCAGTACATCCTGGTTCAGCCTATACGTTAGTATGTGCGTAATTCCGAATCGGATTTTAAGATCCTCGTACAGCATCTTTAGTGCTAAATTTGACTGGATGATTCCTGTAGTTTTAAAAAGTGGAAATTATATTCAATTAAAAAAAAATCATTCAATTGGTGCAGTATAATTTTGAAGTCATTACCTTTTTGAAAGGGGTACATATATGATTTTTCAGTGACCCTCATCTTTGTCAAGTCATTTGGTCAAGAATTTCATTCTGGACATTCAGAGCTAGACCATACGCATGTACACGCTTTCTTGCGTTAGGATACGGAACTCTCACGTTCATAACGTCGAAACAATCGTTTTTCTGAAATAAAAACATTATTCCGTACACACAAAAACTTAAAAAATGTCAATTATGGCCGTCCAAGTAACCCAGGCTAGCAGCCCATGTTATGGCTTGCGCAGTAGTGTGAGAGAAAAGCTTTGCTGCCGTTTTTACTTTTTGTCTCTTGGGCCCATCAACAGTAAGATGGGCACTCGAAATTTTATGAGTGATAGATAATTCGCTCGAAGTACTGGAAAGCAACTCGACAACCGTATCCTTTTTCACCTCCTTGCCATTTATTTTGAATCCATGATCCAAATAATTATTTCGAACAAGTTTAAGGAGATGGGGCGCATCTGCAAACACATATATTCGGACGTCGTCGTGAATAAACCTAGGAAATAAATCGTGCAAGTTGTTGTATAAACTGTCTGCGAATGGATATCGGGAGGCCCTACTATTAACAATAACGGCAGTGTCCAGCCGGCCCAACCTAACCTATGTAAAGGTAAAACGAATTACATATTACTCACCAAGGGGTATCTGGCTTTACACCAAGCTCCCTATACACTCCCTTGTTCTGTCCTCCTAAGTCGCTTACCACTGCTGCAACATAGTATCCGCACGCCTGTACAGAGCTTATTATATTACGGAGTATTTCCGCCGTCATTTTACAGTCAAAATCGTAAAAGACTGGCTGCTTCCATTTGGAGACTAAACCTATAATGAATTTTGCCACTTCTAAAGGTATCAATATGGTAAAGAATATCCAAAAATATACCTCGCAGCATAGCAACTTGCATGTAATCATGGAGGAAGTAAGGTGTCGGAGGACTTGTCAAAGCAATATGATTTCCGAATCTTCATTTCGTCGAAGCTAAGAACGCATATTTTTTGCACATCATCCAAATGAGATGTAGCCGATAAAATTTTTAAAACTGGTTCTATTATACCCGTGGAAATGTCTAGCTTATTTTCCCACCACTGCAGTGTACGTACAGCAAGTAGCGGAAATCCCTTCTTTCTCAGAACCTTCTACATTTTTGCGCTCGTGGAGTACAGAGTAATCGAGCGCGATATATCCTCCTCATTCCACCTCATACGCTTCTTACCCTGTTTATTTTTTTTAATTTGGCCAGGCGTAAACATTACCGAAAGTTTTTCCCTTTAAATTCTTTTCTCAAACTCAACATCTCTAACGCGGTCTTGCAAGCCAGATATCGCCTTGTGCAGCTCTTTTTCTCTCTCTCTTAAAAATATATTCTCGCATGTTAGTGCCTCACTGCCAAAAGGAGAATACATTATTTAACATGTAAATTACTTGTAGATTGTTCTCACACTTGCTTTTTCATTTCAGTACTATCCTCCCGCCTCTTTATAACGCAGCTATGTAGTCGAACATTTTTACAGTGCATTGTTTCACTAAAGAGAAATATTTAGTAAACAATTCGTGTTCTTGGTTGGATAGCAAGAGGAAGAAATAAAAGGAAAGGGGAAATAACCAACCGATATCCGAAAAAAGTTATAATACCCTGTGTACAAGTACAGCTAGGTATAACAATTGTTGCTCATACGCCCCATACGATATAATTCATATAAGTATGAGATTTTACTATATTATTAAAAAGTTTCAAGGGGTTGGGACGCGAGCCCGCCACTGCTTACTCTTTCAGAATTGCTTCTAACTCTATCTGTATCACCCATATACCAAGTTTTATTGGTCCAAGACAAATACGACCGAAAACAAACGATTTATAATCTGGACAAATATCTAAGCATCCAAACAATCATATTTATAATATCATTTGAGTATAAGTAACGTATAGGAGTAACATAAGTAGCATTTTCAAATGTATTTGAAGTTCTTAATGAGGGGATTTGGTACTACAGTCTGGACCAAGGAATGCAAAACATTAAAACGTTCGTTCTGCATTCGTTTCCGAATTCGGATTTAAAAAATTAAATGCATCTACCTCGAATTTCAATTGACTCTATGTTGTATATATGTACCTATATACTTACACTTTTTTCTCCAATTGCTTTTTCATCTCTTCTCTATCGCGCTTAAGAGATTCTCTGTAAAATATACATATATACATACAGGCTTAATAGTATCTGATAATTTTTTTAGTTACATATTTTGTTTCAATAATGTCTCCGTATTGCAATGTGCATTTTCCTGACTAATAATCTCAGTTAACGCTACTCTGTCTGGTGCACACATCTTTTCTTTACTCTTTCTAGATTCTGTTGCCTTGGCGGCATCCAGCAACAATTTAACACTATTTAAGGTGTCCCTTAGACTTGGCACTGCCTTTTTTTTTAAATAAGATGCTTTGCAAATCCTGAATTAAGATCAGTTAACGCGATGGTATAAATGAAGGAATAGCAAATACTTACCCATTTGAAATTTTAGGAGATTATCAAAGTCCCCGGCAGTGAAGTGATCGCTCCATAATTTCGCGTGTTGGTCAACGTTTTGACTACAAAACTGTATCCACTTTTCACGCACTTTAATGTCTCTCGGGAGACCAAATAAATGGACCGAACTGTCCTTTTCATATGAATTTACACATCCCTTCACAAAGAACTTCATTTTTCAAGACTCGATTTGATAATAAAAATCGCAACGACAAAATAAATTTTTAAGAAATTTAAATTTGTGACCGTTTAGAAAACATGTCAAAACTTAAAGAAAAATGATAATTAAGGAAACCGAAAAACTTCAAAAGCGTTACGTCATTGGACAGTAACTTTTTTCCTAAATTAAATTACAAATACACGGTTGTGGCATTACGGGATCTTAAGTCATTCGTTCATGAGTTGAAATGGTTACAAATGCATTCAGCTACGTCATGCCTTAGTTGTTGTAAATTTTTTCCCAATTGCCTTCTTTTTTTGTATATTTTAATCTTTTACACATTGCATACTTCGTATGCAATTATGTGTTAAAGCTATGCTTGGTACGGCGGTTTTCAAAGAAACTTTGGTATTGTTGCTGTTTTTGTTCTATTTATAGAACTACAACGAATTAACCAATTTTTTGTTTTTTAAATGTATGAAAACATTTATTTGAAGCAATTTTTTTTAATTTTATAATTTATTTAATAATTTGGGAAAAACTTAACCAACGTGACATCAGGACGGACAAGGCGACAGCTGTTTCGATTATACCTTGTAAATCTCTTCAAAGCCTTTTCTCCCGGGAGTGGGAGTCGAACCCGCACTCCTACGACAGTTGAAATGGTTACAAACGCATTCAGCTACGTCATACCTTAGTTGTTGTAAAGTTTTTCCCAATTGCCTTCTTTTTTTGCAAATTTTAATCTTTTACACATTGCATACTTCGTATGCAATTATGTGTTAAAGCTATGCTTGGTACGGCGGTTTTCAAAGAAACTGGTGCTGTTCCTGTTTTTGTTCTATTTATAGAACTACAACGAATTAACCAGTTTTGTCTGTTTGTATGATTTAATCCGGGATTGCCCGTATTGCTTTTTTAAATGTATGAAAACATTTATTTGAAGCTTTTTTTTTAATTTTATAATTTATTTAATAATTTGGGAAAAATTTAAACAACGTGACATCAGGACGGACAAGGCGACAGCTGTTTCGATTATACCATGTAAATCTCTTCAAAGCTTTTTCTCCCGGGAGTGGGAGTCGAACCTTTAAGGTTGGCCTTTGATCGCCAACCATTTTTTGCAATTTGGATTACTCCCGTTAATTCGTGGGTATGCAGCCCACTGTGCACACACAAACCTTTCTTTTTTTCCTTCAGTTCCAAATTATTAGATATCGTTTAGTTATTTATCATACACAGTTTATTTAAACAATTTCTCTTTCCACACTTTCAGTTCTACTTAGGTTATGTTAATCTCTAATTATAATTTTACTCGAATGTCCTTAGTCTTTCAATTTAATTGTTACATTCACAACGTTTGCTTTTAGTCTCTTTAACATATAATAAAACACTCTCTGGTTTAAATTTAAATTTACTTAGTTTTTTTTGTTCTTTAACTTTTAGCCACGACCGGTCACTTCAATGTGTAAAACCGAATTCGCTCGGGTTCGTTTTTTTCACCCACGCTCAGCGGCCATCATTTTTATTGCTGAATGCAATTGGTCCTGCTGAGTGCAATTGCAACAGCTGACAGCAATGCCACTTGCACTCAGGGGTGTGTTTAGTGCGTAAAGGCGGGTAACGCAGTGCGGTTATACCACCCTTCCTTAGAAAAAGAAGAATCTGATAAGTTGCACAGATTTGTCATATTCTTCTTGTTCTATGACTTTTAAATTGTTTTGGTTGAATGAATGTATGATATTAGGGTGTTCCTCCCCTTTTTTTCATTCGTTCAATCAGAACAATTTTTTTCTTTTTACCTATGAAATTTTGTTAATATTATAATATGATTTCAATTACTTATGTGTAAATTGTTTTCTAATTTCTATTGCATTAAATTAATGTATTATATATATTTATTACAAATAGTGCGTGCATATTAATATTTGGTTTTATTTACATGCCAAATGAAATTTTTGTTTTTGTATATTAATATAAATTTTAATTTGATATGAAAAGATTGTAATGAAAATATTAAATTAGTTAAATGTTAGTTTGTAAATTTTTATGGAAAAATAAAATTTAGTTTACCTTATTGATTCGGTTTTTGTGAACGGTTTTTTCCTTTTTATTCATTTCATCTAAAACCGTGACATTAACTCCATCAATTTTTGTGACTATATATGGTCCTTGTTAAATACTTTCGTGTTTATTTCTAGGTTCTTTTTGTACTACTACCTTATCGTTTATATTAGTAGCTAACGGACGCGCCCTCTTATCATATAGATCCTTATTTTTAATTTTATGTTTATTAATTAAATCTTTTGCTATTTTATGTGTTTTTTGTAGTATGTAGTCTATATTTAACTTCTTTTGCATAATTTTCAACATTGTAAATTGGATCGATTTGTTCCTTTTGAACTTCATTTGGTAAGGTAACATTTCTACCGAATACTAATTCGTATGGAGTAAATCCATTATCAAAAACTGTACTTGGAGTTGTATTATGCAAAAATGTAAAATATTTCAAATAAACGTCCCATTCGGGGAAGTTATCGTTTAGAAAAGCTCGTAAATATTCATTAAACACCCGATGATTTCTTTCAATTGTACCTAGGGTTTCATGATGGTAAGCTGTAGAAAAATTATGTTCGATTTTTAGGAGTTTAGTTAATTCAGAGAAAATTTCATTTTTATATTCGGTTCCTAAATCTGTTTTAATTGATTTCATTATGCCATAAATGAGGATGAAGCCTTCAAAAATGGCTGTTGCGATTGTTTTTGCTGTCTTATCAGGGATTGATATTGTAACTAGGTATTTGCTTAAGTCGCACATAATGGTAACCGCGAACCTATTCCCATTATTCGACGCAGGCAAAGGTCCTATTGTATCTATAACTACGACATCGAATGGTTTGCAGGGTGTTGGCGTAAGCACCAAATTTTCTTTGGTTTTTGGCTTGACTTTATTCAAAAGGCACTTTTTGCAATTTTTGACGTATGTGGCAATATCACGGGTCATACCTTTCCAATAATATTTTGTACGTATTTTTGCGTAAAGCTTTTTATTTCCGCAGTGACCACCTGATATCGGGTCATTGTGGTAAATTTCCAGGAGTTTAAGTTTTTTGTCGTTGTCCGTAACTGTTTCGACAGGTTCTATTAATAGTATTTGTAAATTTTTTAGAATTGAATTCCCTGTACTTTTAAAATTTGAAATAGAAAAATATTTAAATAACTGATCATCTTTTTGCCATTCTGCTTGCTTAATATTGTGTTTACCAGCTTCTTTTTCAAACTTCAAAAGTAATTCATCTAATTGCATTATTTTGTTAGTACACACAATATTAAGTAACTCGAGCTTTTTATGTTTTAAATGCGCATATATTTTTAAATTGATTTTATCATTATCGTTGTCATGACATATTTGGCTTTTTATCCTATAGATTTTCTTGGAAAAATTATATGAAAATTTGTCGAATACCTGTAATTTGACACTTTATTCGTTTATGTCTTCAGCCGATTGTTGTAGTTGTTCGTGACGTTTCGTCATAGACCTCGTCTGTACCGCTAATTTGATTATTGGAATTTTTAAGTTCTTGAATTGAAATTCGCGATAATGCGTCTGCACCTACGTTAGATTTTCCTTTAATATATTCTATGGTAAAATTATATTCGGACAATTCCAAACGGATTCTGGAAAGTTTCGACGACGGATCTTTCATATTAAATAGATAAACTAGTGGACGATGATGTGATTTAACTTTGAAGTGAGTGCCATAAATATATGCACGAAATTGCTTTATTGCAAAATATATTGCCAAAAGTTCTAATTCTATTATTGCTTTATTTTGTTCCGATTTGCTAAAGGATTTTGAAGCAAAAACTTCGCAACGAGGAGGTATAACAAATGTATCGCTTTCCATTCCGTGAAGGATGGGAAGTGCGATCTTTTCATTGCCTATCCAGAAGGAAATGCAATTTGTTGCATAGCTGATATCGCATTTAGTTGTTTTTAGGAAATCCTTATCAAGTATTCCATCTGATGGAATGTTGAAATCATTGTCCACCACGTGCAACGTATGTTTGATATAAAAATTTGAAAAGTGTAAGTTAGTTGTAAAAGTACCTGGCGCGAGCAGAATCAAACTAGATTCTCTATGAAATGCCGGGTCATATTCCGCGAAGCAAACGACTCACCTTTACCCTTCAGCAAGTTGAATAAATGGCGTGATGAACCAACCAAGACCTTTACAATTTAAAGGCAATGGTTTTCCGTCTCGAAATGAATAATCAGCAAAACTGCACCGCTACCGGGTTTTGATATATTAATTAAACTTGTTTTTATTTTAGTTGTATCAATGTTGTTGTACAAAGTTTAGTTGTAAGTATAGAAAAATGCCGGTCAATATACGAGAATTTGCAAAAAACATTGGTGACAAAAGTATGAG
>JARSSU010008085.1:0-12793 GCA_029619165.1 Eurosta solidaginis
TCAATTTTCGATCTTTTCATTTATTTCGTCGGACGAGACCAAGGTCTCCTGCTCCCTCGAACACTTATAAAACTCAAAATTAATAGTCAGAGGAACATGATGCAAGTTAGATGGCGACAAAGGAAAATGACATTCTTCAATTGAGGTGTTTATATTGTCACTGGCGAAAAGAAGATCAAGAATTCTGCCAAGCCTGTTTACATATCTGTTAATTTGCACTAAGTTAACGCTCAAAATATTGTCTACAAGATAAGACTCATGCGGCTTACTAATATTTATGAGCATAAGGCCAGAGCTTGATATAGGAGACCAGCCTACATTACATAAGTTAAAGTCACCTAATACACAAACATGATTATCAGCTACCTTACTCAAAATTAAATTTAGGGCAGAACAACGTCTGCCGGGTCTGCTAGTATTTTCACATATGTATAAGTAAGACCAACTGAACCTTAATCAGGTCATGCTACGCCTCACGTTTTTAGAAATTTCACGCACCCAACGCTTTTATTTAATTGTCTGATCAACGTTCTAGATTGGTGAGGAGTGTGATGACTAGTACCTAGGACCTATCTTATTATTTTCTATCTGTTATTATTATTATTATTATCTATATATTAATACGCTAACAAAATTTCCATACAATTTATTGAAAGGCTGTTTCGCATAGTTAGCGTACGTAAAATCATATAAAAGTTATATGAATCGATTTGCATGGATCAGCCGCAGTGCATAGGCCTATTTTTGTAAACAAATATTACTTTATTTGTTTATAATTAATAGAAAAACTTTTTGTAAATTCGAAAATCTGTGCAAATATCGAAATTGCCATCTGTAGGACCCATTATGTTCTCAAACCCCCTCAATTCGAAATTCTAAAAGCTGCATTGTCGCGTTGCTCAAATGTTTAATCTACATACATATGTACATATTCGTACGCGCGAAACGGTGAGAGAACTACTGCCTCACTCATTTTCAGTTCAAATAAAATATTGTTTCCCATTGTTGCCACTTACCTACATTGGTCTGTACCAAAATCCTTAATAAAATTGTTCTAAAATAATTGTTAGCACACAAAGAAACTTTAAAGAGAAGTAATAACTTAACCGGCCTATTTTTGGACACATTCTACCTACACGTAAATGCATAGGCCTTTTTTAACAGATTCTTTGTTTTTATTTTAGTTGTTTTCAAAAAAAGATGAAATAGTGAGTCAACTTTTGTTCAAACTCACTAAATTTATTTATTTATACAATTAATTGCAAATTTGACCCAAAAGGTTTTTTGCATTTCCAGATTTTGTGCTCATTTTTTTCATATAGCACGTCTTATACTGAACAAAAATAAATAAATTTGCTACAAAGATATTACACTAAAATTTGTATATTGTCTTTTATGCTGATTTGTTTTGATATTTCTTATTTTATTTTATTATATTATCTTTTATTTCAACTTAGTTTATTATTATTTAAATGCAACTTGATTGCATCGGAAAATTTCACGTTGTATATTAAACAAAAAAAACCACCCAAAAACGTTTTCGATTTAGGTCGAAATATTGCATAGGCCGTATATTATCCTACTATCTATATACTAATACGCATATGTACATATTCGTACGCGCCAAACGGTGAGAGAACTGCTGCCTCACTCATTTTCAGTTCAAATAAAATATTGTTTCCCATTGTTGCCACTTACCTATATTGGTCTGTACCCAAATCTTTAAAAAATTGTTCTAAAATAATTGTTAGCGCACAAAAAAACTTTAAAGAGAAGTAATAAGTTAACCGGTCTATTTTTTGGACAAATTTTACTTACAGGTAAATGCATAGGTCTTTATTTAACAGATACTTTGTTTTTTAATTTTATTTGCTTTCAAAAAAACATGAAATCACAAATAATGAATAATGAGTCAACTTTTGTTCAAACTCACTAAAATTATTTATTTATAACAATTAATTGCAAATTTGACCCAAAATGTTTTTGCATTTCCAGATTTTATGCTCATTTTAGATATAGCACGTCTTATACTGAACAAAAAATAAATAAATTTGCTACAAAGATATTACAATAAAATTTGTATATTGTCTTTCATGCTAATTTATTTTGATATTTCTTATTTTATTTTATTATATTATCTTATATTTCAACTTAATTTATTATTATTTAAATGCAACTTGATTGCATCGGAAAGTTTCACGTTGTATATTAAACGAAAAAAAGACCCAAAAACGTTTTCGATTTTAGGTCGAAATATTGCATAGGCAGTATATTACCCACTATCTTTATATTAATTCGCTAACAAAATTTCCATACAATCAATTGACAGGCTGTTTCGCAAACTTAGCATATGTAAAATCATATAAAAGTAATATGAATCGATTCGTATTGATCAGCCTCAGTGCATAGGCCTATTTTTGTTAACAAATATTACTCTATTTGTTTATAATTAATAGAAAAAGTTTTTGTAAATTCGAAAATCTGTGCAACTGTCGAAATTGCCATATGTAGGACGCATTATGTTCACAAACACCCCTGAGTACAAAGCTCCAAATGCTCAATTGTCGCGTTGCTCAAAGGTTTCATCTCTACATATGTATATATGTGTACACGCCAAACGGTGAGAGAACTATTGCTTCGCTCATTTTCATTTCAAACGCATTGTCGCGTTGCTCAAATGTTTCATCTCTACATATGTATATATTCGTAGCCGCCAAACGGTGGGAGAACTAATGATACATTCATTTTCAGTTCAAATAAAATATTGTTTCCCATTGGTGCCAATTACCTATATTGGTCTGTACCTAAATCCTTAAAAAATTGTTCTAAATAATTGTTAGCGCACAAAAAAACTTTGAAGAGAAGTAATAACTTAACCGGCCTATTTTTTTGGAAAAATTTCACTTACAAGTAAAAGCATAGGTCTTTATTTAACAGATTCTTTGTTTTTCATTTGAGTTGCTTTAAAAAAAATGAAATCAGAAATAATGAGTCAACTTTTGTTCAAACTCACTAAATTTATTTGACCCAAATGTTTTTTGCATTCCAGATTTTATGCTCATTTTAGATATTGCACGTGTTATAGTGCACAAAAAATAAATAAATTTGCTACAAAGATATTACATTAAAATTTGTATATTGTCTTTTATGCTAATTTATGTTGATAGTTCTTATTTTATTGTTTTATATTATCTTTTATCACGTTGTATATTAAATTTGCTACAAAGATTTTACACTAAAATTTGTATATTGTCTTTTATTCTAATTGATTTTAATATTTCTTATTTTATTTTATTATATTATCTTTTATTTCAACTTAGTTTATTATTATTTAAATGCAACTTGATTGAATCGGAAAATTTCACGTTGTATATTAAGCGAAAAAAAACGACCCAAAAACGTTTTCGATTTTAGGTCGATATATTGCATAGGCAGTATATTACCCACTATCTATATATAATTCGCTAACAAAAGTTCCATACAATAATTGACAGGCTGTTTCGCATACTTAGCATACGTAAAATCATATAAAAGTTATATGAATCGATTCGTATTGATCAGCCGCAGTGCATAGGCCTATTTTTGTTAACAAATATTACTCTATTTGTTTATAATTAATAGAAAAAGTTTTTGTAAATACGAAATCTGTGCAACTGTCGAAATTGCCATCAGTAGGACGCATTATGTTCACAAACCCCCCTGAGTACAAAGCTCCAAATGCTCAATTGACACGTTGCTCAAATGTTTCATCTCTACATATGTATATATTTTTGCACGCCAAACGGTGAGAGAACTACTGCTTCGCTCATTTTCAGTTCAATTGCATTGTCGCGTTGCTCAATTTTTCATCTCTACATATGTATATATTCGTACCCGCCAAACGGGGAGAGAACTAATGCTACACTCATTTTCAGTTCAAATAAAATATTGTTTCTCATTGTTGCCAATTACCTATATCGGTCTGTACCAAAACCCTAAAAAATCGTTCTAAATTTTGTTAGCGCACAAAAAAACTTAAAGAGAAGTAATAACTTAACCCGGCCTATTTTTTGGACAAATTTTACTTACTCGTAAAGCATAGGTCTTTATTTAAAAGATTCTTTGTTTTTCGTTTAGTTGCTTTAAAAAAATTAAATCAGAAATAATGAGTCAACTTTTGTTCAAAACTCACTAAATTTCTTTATTTATAACAATTAATTGCAAATTTGACCCAAATGTTTTTGCATTTCCAGATTTTATGCTCATTTTAGATATAGCACGTCTTATAGTGAACAAAAAATAAATAAATTTGCTACAAAGATATTACATTAAAATTTGTATATTGTCTTTTATGCAAATATTTTGATATTTCTTATTTTATTTTATTATATTATTTTTTATTTCAACTTAGTTTATTATTATTTAAATGCAACTTGATTGAATCGGAAAATTTCACGTTGTATATTAAACGACGGCCCAAAAACGTTTCGATTTAAGATCGAAATATTGCATAGGCCGTATATTACTCTACTATCTATATATTAATACGCTAACAAAATTTCCATACAATCGATTGTCAGGCTGTTCGCATACTTAGCATACGTAAAATCATATAAAAGTTATATGAGTCGATTCGTATTGATCAGCCGCAGTGAATAGGCCTATTTTTGTTAACAAATATTACTTTATTTGTTTATAATTAATAGAAAAAATTTTTTGTAAATTCGAAAATCTGTGCAAATATCGAAATTGCCATCTGTAGGACCCATTATGTTCTCAAACCCCTCAATTCGAAATTCCAAAAGCTGTATTGTCGCGTTGCTCAAATGTTTAATCTACATATGTACATATTCGTACGCGCGCGAAACGGTGAGAGAACTAGGTACTGCCTCACTCATTTTCAGTTCAAATAAAATATTGTTTCCCATTGTTGCCACTTACCTATATTGGTCTGTACCAAAATCCTTAAAAAATTGTTCTAAAATAACCGGCCTATTTTTTGGACACATTCTACCTACACGTAAATGCATAGGCCTTTATTTAACAGATTCTTGTTTTTTATTTTAGTTGTTTTCAAAAAAAGATGAAATCACAAACAGTGAGTCAACTTTTGTTCAAACTCACTAAATTTATTTATTTATACAATTAATTGCAAATTTGACCCAAAAGGTTTTTGCATTTCCAGATTTTGTGCTCATTTTTTTTATATAGCACGTCTTATACTGAACAAAAAATAAATAAATTTGCTACAAAGATATTACACTAAAATTTGTATATTGTCTTTTATGCTGATTTTTTTTTGATATTTCTTATTTTATTTTATTATATTATCTTTTATTTCAACTTAGTTTATTATTATTTAAATGCAACTTGATTGCATCGGAAAATTTCACGTTGTATATTAAACAAAAAAAACCACCCAAAGACGTTTTCGATTTTAGGTCGAAATATTGCATAGGCCGTATATTATCCTACTATCTAAGTATATACTAATACGCATATGTATGTACATATTCGTACGCGCCAAACGGTGAGAGAACTGCTGCCTCACTCATTTTCAGTTCAATTAAAATATTGTTTCCCATTGTTGCCACTTACCTATATTGGTCTGTACCCAAATTTTAAAAATTGTTCTACAATAATTGTTAGCGCACAAAAAAAACTTTAAAGAGAAGTAATAAGTTAACCGGTCTATTTTTCGACAATTTTACTTACACGTAAATGCATAGGTCTTTATTTAACAGATTCTTTGTTTTTCATTTAGTTGCTTTAAAAAAAATGAAATCAGAAATAACGAGTCAACTCTTGTTCAAAACTCACTAAATTTATCTATTTATAACAATTAATTGCAAATTTGACCCAAATGTTTTTTGCATTTCCAGATTTTATGCTCATTTTAGATATAGCACGTCTTATAGTGAAAAAAAAATAAATAAATTTGCTACAAAGATATTACATTAAAATTTGTATATTGTCTTTTATGCAAATTGATTTTGATATTTCTTATGTTATTGTATTATATTATATACGGCGGCCACCGTGTGTGATGGTAGCGTGCTCCGCCTATCACACCGTATGCCCTGGGTTCAACTCCCGGGCAAAGCAACATCAAAATTTTAGAAATAAGGTTTTTCAATTAGAAAATTTTTCTAAGCGGGGTCGCCCCTCGGCAGTGTTTGGCAAGCGCTCCGGGTGTATTTCTGCCATGAAAAGCTCTCAGTGAAAACTCATCTGCCTTGCAGATGCCGTTCGGAGTCGGCATAAAACATGTAGGTCCCCTCCGGCCAATTTGTAGGGAAAATCAAGAGGAGCACGACGCAAATTGGAAGAGAAGTCGGCCTTAGATCTCTTCGGAGGTTATCGCGCCTTACATTTATTTATTTATTTTTTATATTATCTTTATTTCAACTTTGTTTATTATTATTTAAATGCAACTTGATTGCATCGGAAAAATTTCACGTTGTATATTAAACAAAAACCACCCAAAAACGTTTTCGATTTTAGGTCGAAATATTGCATAGGCAGTATATTACCTACTATATTTATTATTAGGCTAACTTTGTTGGATTATATGCCCATTAATCGTATGCTTAGATCCCATAATCCTAATTTGTGTAGTCGCTTAAAGTTATGAAATCAATTTTATTATAGTAAATATGTTTGCGTGAATAATTTCAATGTTTTTCTTTTCTTTCAAATTTATTCTGCTTTGTTATATCTTAGTATTATATCGTTCACAGAAATGGGTGTTTACAATGTAATACAAATTAAGACGTACATAGATCTCAATGGGAATCCCAACGTAATATCCGAATATTAGAATCTTCATATTTCCACAATGATAACATTAAATCCCGGAAAAAAGTCTAAGTGCACTTATTGCGTTTTATATGGAACTGTTATTCACATCACTTAATTTTTTTGCACTTTAAGTACTTTATTTTTTTTTCTTTCATTAAATTTTTTATTAAACTCTGCCTTCTTTCTCATTACATAATTTTTATATTTTTTAATTTTGTGAAGGTATCCTCTATTCTATTCGAAATTTTCGTTTTGTGTCACACTTATGTACATACTACATATGCATTTATACAGAATTAAGCTCAGCAAAGCGCCAATTGCATACCTAATGGGTGGCGTAGAATGAAATAGGCTAAATTCATTTATCACATTCTTCGTTTTTAACTAAAAGTTCGTGGATGCATAGACTGAGTTGAAAAAAATGCAAGTTGTCGAATTTCGACCAAAGCGATACTAGTTATTACTTAATGTAGTTATTGCATATGAACCGATTTACCTTAAATTATGTATGAGAGTTCGAAGGCTTTGTTAAATACGTGACCTTGGTACACTCCGGTGGAAGCCTCCACTGTATTGGTATAGACAGGTTATTAAAACTTTGGTTTTCGTGCCATTCAATAAGTGTCTGCTATTAAAAGAAGACATCGCTGACGTACTTTGTTGAGGACGGACAAATTCGTCTTTACCAGCATAGTGGACTAAAAGCTATAAAGATAAACTATAAAAATTTTAAGTTCTTTTAAAATTACAACTTTTAATGCCAACGGAAAAATAATATTTATTGATCATAATAATATCAAGCAACGTCAAAAATTAACATGACAAATAATTACACTGGTTTACAGCCAAAATGGTCCAGACACGCCATTAAGAAATTCCTATGCAAAATCACCCCCTGATTTCGAAAATCAAGGTTATATTTAATTCTATGGTAAAGTTTTGATATATTTACGAATAACGGGTTTTTCAATTGGGTCCACTTAATCATATATATCTCAAAAAGTAATTGAGCAATTCAAAAACCGTTTGAAGCTTTTAAAGATAATAAAATTTTCTATAAACTGGCATACAGCAATTTTGCTAGGCACTGCAGATTCAAAGATAACGAACAATCATTACGGATTTTTCCATTTTTTGTAAATATTACTGGCTGAGCTCAGACAAGGGGGTCACTGCCGGCAAACATGTGAACGGCCTATTAATTTAGGTTAGCTGCAAATACTCAAATAAGCAGCCTCCTGACCAAGAGCGGCTGGCGAGGAGGGTTTGGCTGAAAAGGCCTCATGCACCCTCTGAACCCCAGTGACGGGGCGAATAGATGCCGCCAAGCTCAATCCTTAATTATTAAGAAAGCTTTTATTTGATAACATATTAAGACTGAGCCCAGTAAGGTCTTAATTAAGGTATACTGGAATAACGATTTGGATATGTTTGCTAAGGGCTGGCGAGTGTGACATTCGGAAATCTTAATACACGGCTTGACACTCCGTCAAAACAACTTTCCGGCTAATGTGACATTCGTCTCCGTCCCGTTAAAACCTTGGCAGGCCTTGGGGTACGTTCGAAGTCCGCCACCATTAAGTTGGTGGTGCAGCTTCGGTTGAGAGTCTCCCGATTAACGCTGATTTGGCTCTGAACGCAGTTTCATAAGGAACTGCGGCAACCTTCACGTGGCCTCCCTGCCTTCACATAGATAACCACGGGATCATTCAAGGTGACTGTACATCCGGACTAAGATAGCGGCCCCAAGTGGGGACCCAATCACATAAATGAGTAACCAAAATAAAAATAAAAATCAAGATAAGGAAGGTACGTTCAACCCATTTATGGGTGGGGACCCAATCACATAAATGAGTAACCAAAATAAAAATAAAATCAAGATAAGGAAGGTACGTTCAACCCATTTATGGGACGAAAGCACCTCGTTCCCCAGAAGGACCTGGTCTATCGGCCGTAGGTCCAAATGTTTCGTCGCACACGGGGACAAAACCAAAAGGAGCGGAAGCCAACGGCAGGAAAGAAGCTTCTCCGGCTGTTGCTCCAAGGGCAAGACAGGATAAGGGCTAAAACAGGCACTCCTTCATAGTGACCTCATTAAGAAGGCTGCAGAAGATCTTCAAAAATTTCAGGGCCCCAGGAGGGATCGAAAACAGATGACCAAGCTAGGGAGATCAATTGATGATCTGCTTGAGTTTTTTACAGGGCGTAATAATATGCACGCTGAAATTAAGCGCTTAGCCTCCATATCAAGGCATTGTACATAGAGTCCGCGCTGGAGGTAAAGGACCTAAGAAGAAAATAATTTCGAAGATACGGCTAAGGATGGAAGCTCGTCAGCCCCAGGAAAGAGATCGAGGAAGAATTCGACAAGGGAAAATCAAGTAGCCAATCGCACGATCTCAGCCAAGGACATTACGACAAGACATGAAGAGAGTCAAAAGCGAGTAAAACGCAAGCGTCACTGAACCAGAAAAAGGACGAAAAGGCGGCACAACTCAAAAGTCGGGAGAGTGGCAGGTAGCCAAACCCAAAAGGCGATTAGAAGAAAATATTAAAGCCAGGCCTGATGCAATCATAATTTCGAGGGCTGGAGATGCTAAGTATGCTGACATACTGCGAAAAGTGAGGAGTGCGATGAACTAAAAGCTCTAGGGGGTGATGTCCAAACTATTAGAAGAACAACAACAGGAGATTTGTTGCTGCAGCTTAAAAGAGCCCAAGAGGGGAAAAACAAGCACATCACCAAGCGGAGATTGAAGCAGTGCTAAAGGAGTCAGCGAAAGTCACAGCAAAATCTTAAATGATCACGCTACAGTCAGAGACCTCGATGAAATAACTACGCCGGATGAGATTTGTGATGCGATCCATCAGCAATGTAGGATAGAACGGCCTGATTCAACTGCCATAAAAAGTTTACGTACAGGTACAGCGGCACAAAATCGGCACTTTTAAGCCTACAGCGAATGATGCTAAAGTGTTCTAAAGGCGCAAAGAATAAGAGTAGGATGGGTATCTTGTCGAATTAGAGAGGTGAAACAAGAGAGATACTGTTACAGGTGTTGGCCTATGGTCATATAGCACAGAAGTGCAAAGAGATTATAGATAGGTCAAACTTGCAGGAAATGCGGTCAGGAGGGACACAAGGCGCGACTGCTCCAACGTTACCGAAATGTGTGTTATGTGAGAACATTCGGCAGGCAGTTTTAGATGCCAACAACGGGAAGGAAGCAACCAGATGCCCTATGAGATTGTTGCAACTCAATTTAAACTACTTTGAAGCGGCCTAAGACCTTTTATCCAAACAATGTTTGAAGGAGGATTGACTTAGCGGTACTCTCTGAGCCATCACAAAAATAAGCAGGAGCAGGCGGCTCACGGACTCTGTTGGAAAGCCTCAATATGGATTACCAGGAAGATTCTCCGCAGGAAAAAATGGCACCACAGTGGCAGGATTCACGTGGGCACAAATCTAAGAATGCACAGAGTAGCACAGAGTTGGAACATGATCTTGGGATGACATAGAAGCACAGGGTAAACTACCGCTTATAATATGTGGAGACTCAATGCATGGTCAACTGTATGGGGTATAGTAGAACTACACATAGAGGTAGAGTTCTTCTCGAAAGCCCTTACACCCTGACGCTAGAACTTCTAATTAAGGCAGGGAAATTATACATCGACACTGGCAATAGACGCCCATATAGATCTCACGTTCGCTAGTAGCGAAATAGCAAGACGGGCAAAATTGTCTATCAGTAACGTCTACACACACAGCGACACAAAGCTATTAGCTAGAGCTAGTGGAAACGCACCAAAGAACGCCCTCAACCAATTGTAAAGACGATGGAAAACAGCACCTTTTGAACAGAAGTATTTGATGTGTATGGAACGATGCCGTAATACGAAGGGACTCATAGAGTATGGCGTGTGATGGTGCCATGCCCAGAAGTCGCGCAAAAGTAAATCGGACTGCGGTATATTGGTGGAACGAGGAAAATAGCGGAAGAGCGTAGGAAAATGCCACAAGGCTCGGCCCAAAGAACGGCCCAAAGAACGTCCAAAGAACGGCGCTTAAAAATGCTTAAAACAGGTAAGGAAGGTAAGTCGGGTGTACCGAACATACATAGTCAGTGAGAGCTATGGTGGCAACATAAGGGAAAATAACCATTGTAGGAAAATGAACGAGGGTAACCCTGGAATGTGGTTGTATGAATGGTGATCAAATGAAAGGTAGTTTAAAGAGTATTTTAAGAGGAGTAGGCCATAGTTCTATGTGTGGACGCCATTAGGGATTATCGCCATAAGTGGATGATCAGGTGAATCTAAAATTGTTTGTACGAATAGGGTATCAAATGAAAGGTGTAATGAGTATTAAAAGGGATGTGATCCTTAGTCATAGGTGGACGCCGTTCGGAGATATCGCCATAAAGGTGACCAGGGGTGACCTTAGAATGTTTGACCGATAGGGTATCAAATGAAAAGGGTTATGAGCATTTTAAAAGGGAGGGGGTCCTTAGTCTATAGGTGAACGCCTTTTGAGATATATTGCCATAAAGGTGGACCAGGGGTGATCTAGTATGCAGTTGTACAATATGGGTATCACCGAAAGGTGTAATGAGAATTTCAAAAGGGCGTGGGGCTAGTTCTATAGGCGGAGCCTTTTCAGATATCGCATAAACGTGGACCAGGGGTGACTCTAGAATATGTTTGTACGATACGGAATCAATTAAAGGTATTAATGAGGGTTTAAAAGGACGAGGGCGGTAGTTGTATAGGTGGTCGACCTTTGACCGGATATCGGCATAAAAGTGAGACCAGGGGGACTCTAGAATGGTTTGTACATTATGGGTATCAAACGAAAGGTTATATGAGTATTTTAAAAGGGAGTGGGCTTAGTTCTATACGGTGGACGCCTCTCGAGATATAGCCATAAAGGGTGACTCTAGAAATGTTGTACGATACGGGTATCAAATGAAAGGTGTTAATGAGTATTTAAAAGGCGTGGTGCTTAGTTCTATAGGTGGACGCCTTTTCGAGATATCGTCATAAAGGTGGACAGGGGTGACCCTAGAAGGTTGTACGATAGTGGGTATCAAATAAAGGTATTAATGAGGTTTTTAAAGGGAGTGGTGGTAGTAGTATATGTGAAGGCGTTTTCCAGATTCGACCAAAAGTGGACCAGGGGACCCAGACATCATCTGTTGGATACGCTAATTTATTTATATAGTAATACCACGAACAGAATCCAGCCAAGATACAAAGGGGTTTTTTCGCCCTGCAGACCTTTTCATTTCGTTCTACTTACTAGTAGGTGTCACACCCATAAAAGTTTTTTCTAAAGTTATATTTGTGCGTCAATAAACTAATCCAAATAATGTTCATCCCTTTTCGTATTGGTATAGAATTAAGCATTTTTTCGTTTTTCGTAATTTTCGATATCGAAAAAGTGGCCGTAGTCATAGGCCAATTCGGCCATTTTATGCCAATACAAAGTGAGTCAGATAAGTACGTGACTGAGTTTAGTAAAGATATATCGATTTTGCTCAATTATCGTGTAACGCCGAGCGGAAGGACAGACGGTCGACTGTGTATAAAAACTGGGCGTGGCTCAACGATTCGCCCTTTTTCACAGAAGTAGTTATCGTCACAGAATCTAAGCCCCTACCAAATTTCACAAGGATTGGTAAATTTTTGTAGACTTATGGCATTAAAAGTATACTAGAAAATTAAATGAAAAAGGGCGGAGCACGCCCATTTTGAAATTTTCTTTTATTTTTGCACTTTGTTGCACCATATAGTTACTGAGTTGAATGCTCAAATTTACTATATAATGTAAAGATATTAAATTTTTGTTAAAATGACTTAAGAAAATAAAGTGGGCGTGTCGTTCTCGATTTTGCATAATTTTATAAACACACATACTGATGGTATAGTAGTACCGTTCCTGCCAATTCCTCATGATACTTTCAACGGACTGCCAAATTACAGCTTGCAAAATTTAAATATCTAAAAA
>JARSSU010008087.1:0-19552 GCA_029619165.1 Eurosta solidaginis
CTTTTAGAATAACCCGAAAATAGAAAACACAATTTGACTAATGGTTGCAACCACAGCGGCAATATATTCTTTTGTTAATAAATAGGCTAATGGACTAAAATGATTTTTACCTTCGGTTGTTACTGCGTAAGTGACTATGGTGTTAGCTTTAACCGTATGCCATGTTGGCAGTTTTGTTACTGCTTAATTTTTATTATAATGGACAGGTACACAATCCAACTGCCTCGAGCTTCATGGGAAGAACATGACTTCAATTCAAAGAATGTTTGTCGACTAAGTGTTGGCGTATAAATATTTACTTTCGAAGGCCCTTCGCTTATAAGTGATAAATTGATTGAACGCACACTTTTACAAATTACCTGACCACCTTGCAACCCATCTAATACATCTTTTTTATGTGTTTAGCGACTAAACTGTAGCTACATACATATGTACGTACATTAGGAAAGTCATTATAAATCAAATAAGCGACGTATTCAGTTTCTTCTGTTTAGTATATAATACTTAGGTCAAAATATCTTACAATAATTTTGGTCAAGACCAAGAGGTGTCGCACAGGGGCCAGAGTTAAGATTTTAGTAATTTTTTTAAGTAACTTTTTTATTTCTAATACCCAAAATCGAAAATATTATTCCTGGCAACATCATATATATATAGTATTTTCGATTTTGGGTATTAGAAATAAAAAAAGTTACTTAAAAACTCCGATAAGAAACGGTGAAAGAGTGTCATATAGTTATTAAAGTTCAGATTTTAATATAGTGGGCTTTCATAGAGTAATCGGAGCTTGTAACTCTGTACAACGCGTCTGAATTGTATATGTGATGTTGCCAGCTATATGGCCCTTTATAGATTTTGGCTATGAAAAATCCAAAAACAAAAGTTAATTTTTTGTGAATCCATAGAGGATACTTAACTTTAACTCCTCTGCGACACACCGTCTGAAGTGGTGAGGCTGAAAAAAAAGTTTACTTATCCGGACAACCTTGATGTAACATACATAATTCATATGCTTACTCCCTTTTCCAGCTACATCGCGTCGCAACTCAGCGTGTTGAGGCTATTTATCCATTTTATGTTTGAGATTGGCAAACGTTGCGGTCAAAGGATAGAAACTCTATAGTTTGCCTCTATGACCCGTGACGACAGAGTATACTACATGTCGTAGGGGTGGGTATTGGCACAATTTTCTTTGCGCTGTGCAAAGAATTTTGAACCATGTACATGTACACTAAATACTTGAAGGAAATTTGAACAAAAAAATGAGCGTGGAGAAAAAGGACAGGTTCTTTTATGTTTGTAAAATGGGGTTCTCCGACTGATACAATTTTTGGTCTGAAGTTATTTATTCCTTTTTTAAACACATGCAAATACATTTGGAAATAATTTCGACTTTAACATCTATTATCTTTGCGAGCCCAAACATGCTGCTTGCTCTGTTGAATCTCAGTCGGTGCGCTCAAAGTGAATTTATGCGAATAAATTTCCGATGTTTAACGAAGCCCTTCTGGGCACCTCTGGTCCATAGTATAAGCAAATTGCTATAATCGTACAAACATCACAACTTCGTTGCCAATATAGTTGCGAACAAATTTTGCTCCATAAAAATCTAACGAAAATGTTTTATTATAGCATACATTAGATTGGGTCGAATTATTAACCGATATCCAGCCATCGATTTTTCGATAGGGTTTGGAAAAAAAGTTCCAAACTTCTATGATCTGGGCGAAAAAAAAATTCATTTAGCCATGTCCGTCCGTCCGTCCGTCTGTCCGTAAACACGATAACTTGAGTAAATTCTGAGGTATCTTAATGAAATTTGGTATGTACGTTCCTGGGCACTCATCTCACATCGTTATTTAAAATGAACGGAATCGGAATATAACCACGCCCACTTTTTCGATTCGAAAAACCGAAAAAGTGCGATAATTCATTACCAAAGACGGATAAAGCGATGAAACTTGGTAGGTGATTTGACCTTATGACGCAGAATAGAAAATTAGTAAAGTTTTGGACAATGGGCGTGGCACCGCCCACTTTTAAAAGAAGGTAATTTAAAAGTTTTCCAAGGTGTAATTTGGCAGCTGAGTATGTATGGTTACACCCGAACTTAGCCTGCCTTACTTGTTTTTGAATGGGTTTGGCAGCACACCTTTTAGCCCAAAACTTTTTCCTACGTTTTAGGAGACATATATAGAATCAAAGTTAACCTATAATAACACACCTCAGTGCACCCACTTCCTTCATAACTGCTTTGACTTGTAAAGAACTTTACAGATATCTTTTGGTCTAAAAAACTTAGAAACAAATATTTTTTTACATGGGTATATCAAGACTTTTTTTAGAAAATGAAGGAAGTGATCACGGACTACGAAAAGAAAGCGAAATAATTTTTCCTTAAGTTCTAGTAAGTTTGGTATCAAACATTTTAAAATTGTGTAATTTACTGTCTCCTTTTTCGATAGGGGCGCACTTTCGATATTAGCGTAGAAACTCAACGCTCCGCATCATTAGATAAGACCAGCAGGCAGCAATGTACTAAACCAAAATTCACATCGTATATCCACAACAACTAACTATCTAAAATTGCCACGTGATCCCAGCTCGCCTTCCAGTGGCATCATTAATATGCCTCAACTACAATGTTGACTAACACTTTATTTGATCCTCTTTTACATATTCCCTTGGCCGTATTTATGTGGTCAAAATGTTTACCAAAGATCAAGCAGCAGCGTCAGGGCAGTGTGTTCCATACATAGAATTAAACATATGTACATGGTTAGGGAGATTTAGAAGCGAATGTGTATTTATTGCTGGCCTAAGTGTGAATTCTTCTCCACTATAAAGTAGAATTTATAAGTAGTGTCAAATGTACAAAAAAGTACGCTTTTAAATGTTATAAAATCGCGTTTGCGATAATCTTAAAGTACTCCTTACGATTTCTCCTTTTCATTTATAAATTAAAAAAATCCTAAAATCATCCCAGAATAAGAATTTAAATTTTGTATAGTTGTTTAAATTAATTATTTATATTTAGCTAGCATACTTGGAAAATTTCTTCATTGCCGATGACTGAATTCTCAGCGGATGGTCCTCGCCAATGTTCGGGTAAGTCGGTTCTGCAAATTATGCAAACTTTTGGGACAAAAAATGGATTTAAAACAAAGTAATATAAAAAAACTATTCTGAACCACCGTGGTGTGATGGTAGCGTGCTCCGCCTATCACACCGTATGCCCTGGGTTCAACTCCCGGGCAAAGCAACATCAAAATTTTAGAAATAAGGTTTTTCAATTAGAAGAAAATTTTTCTAAGCGGGGTCGCCCCTCGGCAGTGTTTGGCAAGCGCTCCGGGTGTATTTCTGCCATGAAAAGCTCTCAGTGAAAACTCATCTGCCTTGCAGATGCCGTTCGGAGTCGGCATAAAACACGTAGGTCCCGTCCGGCCAATTTGTAGGGAAAATCAAGAGGAGCACGACGCAAATTGGAAGAGAAGCTCGGCCTTAGATCTCTTCGGAGGTTATCGCGCCTTACATTTATTTATTTTTTTATTCTGAAATAATAATAAAAAATCTATGGTAGAACAACAGACTATAGGAATAGGGTACAAGACTACAGATACAAGACGCATATAAGGAAAACAGCACAGCGTGAAAAGGGGAAAGATAAGAAGTACGTCCAGCTAGGGGAAAAGTGTAAAAAGTGGTGGGCTACTACCATGGGAAATATTTGTTTATACCGTCCATGCTAAGGACGCAGCACAAGGGATAGGTCCTCTGCCAGTAAGGATAAGAAGAAGTAAAAAATCATCTGGGGTGCGCAGGTAAAACCATTTGCGGAAGCGGTTCAGACCATTTTTCAAGATTCTTTGGTCGGTACTTACCCAAACAGTTGAAAACCAGGCCTGGAAAAACTGGAGAAAATCAAGCCGAGGTTATCTCATATGACCACCAACTGTTTGATGGCCAACTTGGAGGGAAATCTTCTTACTTGGTGGGCCGTTGGTGCACATGTACGAATGGATAGTTGTCAAGGCAGAGAACTCGCGTCAGATAAGTATTTTTTCAACCACTCAGTAATTAACCCTTGCAACTCACAGCAAAATTTATGGCTCAACTATTAAATGCATCGATTTAAAGCCCACTTTTGTCGAATGATTTTTTTAATGGTTCATTCTAAGTTTGTAGGCATTTTAAACCTATAGTTCTTAAACAATATAGACCCAATTTCCGACTAAACGAATTTTGCAATGTTTGTGCGAAGATTATAACTCCCACTCGAGATTAATTGATGTTATATCTTCTCTCAATAAATAAAAAAAAACAAGTTCAGGTGTTTCAGTTCGGGTGTAACCGAATATTATATACTCAACGTGAGCTTCAATTATACATTTCATATCAGATAAATTACTTTTCTATATCACACGTGGCACCGCCCGTTAAAAAAATGTGTCCCCATTACCTCGTACAGTAAAACTTGATAAGTGAAATATCATTGATTCAAAACAATTTTTTGCTAAGTTGTAGCTTATTATTCTAGTCTACGACCCTTTAAACTTGTTTATATCTAAGTTGACGTGGTCTTTAACCGATCCCTCCATTTTTACTAGAATATTTTCTGCTGTAAGGAAAATATGTGTACACAATTTCATTACGATATGATAATTTTTCTTCGCGTTATCGCTCCCGAAACATAGAAAATTGCTTAGTCATAAAAGGGCGGTGTCACACCCATTTCACAATTTTAGTGTTTTCCAATTTAATGTTATAACTCAATTTAGAAAGTAAATTATATTGATATAAAGCTCTTTTTCGCTAGATATATGTAGCTTATTAATTTCGTCTACGACCCTTTTAAAATCTTTTATATAAAAGTGGCGTGGTCTTTAACCGATCTCACCCATTTTTTCTAGGAATATATCTCTCTATGAGGAAAATACGGTACCCAATTCTGTTACGATATGTAATTTTTCTTCGAGTTATGGCTCCCGAAACATAGAAAATTGCTTAGTCATAAAAGGCGGTGCCACACCCATTTTCACAAATTTTAGTGTTTTCCAATTTAATGTTATAACTCAATTTAGAAAGTAAAATTCTATTGATATAAGCTCTTTTTCGCTAAGATATAGCTTATTAGTTTTCGTCTACGACCCTTTTAGAAATCTTTTATATAAAAGTGGGCGTGGTCTTTACCGATCTCGTCCATTTTTTCTAGAATATTCCTCTATGAGCAAAATATGGGTACCCAATTTTGTTACGATATGTAAATTTTTCTTCGAGTTATGGCTCCCGAACTCAGAAAATTGCTAGTCATAAAAGTGGCGCTGCCACGACCCATTTTTCTCTAATTGTAATTGTTTTTCCTATTTGATTGGTAGTCACTCCACTTGGGACGTGAAAATTCTATTGATATAAGCTCTTTCTCGCTAGAGATATGGGTAGCTTATTTTAATTCGTCCTACGACCCTTGTTAAAATCCTTTTATATAAAGTGGGCGTGGTCTTTACACGATCTCACGCATTTTGTCCAGGAATAGTTCTCTGCTATGAGGATACAATTGTGTACCCATTTTGCTACGATATGTACATTTTTCTTCGAGTTATGGCTCCCGAACATAGAAAATTGCTTAGTCATAAAAGGGCGGTGCCACACCCATTTTCAAAATTTGATCCATTTATTTTATACTCAATTTGAAATGAAAAATACTATTGATATAAAGCTCTTTTCGCTAAGATATAGCTTATTATTTTCGTCTACGACCCTTTTAAAAATCTTTATATAAAAGTGGGCGTGGTCTTTAACCGATCTCGTCCATTTTTTCTAGGAATATATCTCTCTATGAGGCAAATATGGGTACCCAATTTTGCTACGATATGTACATTTTTCTTCGAGTTATGGCTCCCGAAACATAGAAAATTGCTTAGTCATAAAAAGGGCGGTGCCACACCATTTTCACAAATTTAGTGTTTTCCAATTTAATTTTATCACTCAATTTAGAAAGTAAAATTCTATTGATATAAAGCTCTTTTTCGCTAAGATATAGCTTATTATTTTCGTCTACGACCCTTTTAAAAATCTTTTATATAAAAGTGGGCGTGGTCTTTAACCGATCTCGTCCATTTTTCTAGAATATATCTCTCTATGAGGAAAATGTGGGTACCCAATTTTGTTACGATATGTAAATTTTTCTTCGAGTTATGGCTCCCGAAACATAGAAAATTGCTTAGTCATAAAAAGGGCGGTGCCACACCCATTTTCACAATTTTAGTGTTTTCCAATTTAATTTTATCACTCAATTTAGAAAGTAAAATTCCATTGATATAAAGCTCTTTTTCGCTAAGATATAGCTTATTATTTTCGTCTACGACCCTTTTAAAAATCTTTATATAAAAGTGGGCGTGGTCTTTAACCGATCTCGTCCATTTTTCTAGGAATATATATCTCTATGAGGAAAATATGGGTACCCCAATTTTGTTACGATATGTAAATTTTTCTTCGAGTTATGGCTCCCGAAACATAGAAAATTGCTTAGTCATAAAAAGGGCGGTGCCACACCCATTTTCAAAAATTTTAGTGTTTTCCATTTAATGTATAACTCAATTTAGAAAGTAAAATTCTATTGATATAAAGCTCTTTTCGCTAGATATATGTAGCTTATTAATTTCGTCTACGACCCTTTTAAAAATCTTTTATATAAAGTGGGCGTGGTCTTTAACGATCTCACCCCATTTTTTCTAGGAATATATCTCTTTATGAGGAAAATATGGGTACCCAATTTTGCTACGATATGTAAATTTTTCTTCGAGTTATGGCTCCCGAAACATAGAAAAATTGCTTAGTCATAAAAAGGGCGGTGCCACACCCATTTTCACAAATTTTAGTGTTTTCCAATTTAATTTTATCACTCAATTTAGAAAGTAAAATTCTATTGATATAAAGCTCTTTTTCGCTATATATAGCTTATTATTTTCGTCTACGACCCTTTTAAAAATCTTTTTTATAAAAGTGGGCGTGGTCTTCAACCGATCTCGTCCATTTTTTCTAGGAATATATCTCTCTATGAGGAAAATACGGGTACCCAATTCTGTTACGATATGTACATTTTTCTTCGAGTTATGGCTCCCGAAACATAGAAAATTGCTTAGTCATAAAAAGGGTGGCGCCACACCCATTTTCACAAATTTTAGTGTTTTCCAATTTAATTTTATAACTCATTTAGAAAGTAAAATTCTATTGATAAAAGCTCTTTTTCGCTAAGATATAGCTTATTATTTTCGTCTACGACCCTTTTAAAATCTTTTATATAAAAGTGGGCGTGGTCTTTAACCGATCTCGTCCATTTTTTCTAGGAATATATCTCTCTATGAGGAAAATATTGGTACCCAATTTTGTTACGATATGTAAATTTTTCTTCGAGTTATGGCTCCCGAAACATAGAAAATTGCTTAGTCATAAATAGGGCGGTGCCACACCCATTTTCAAAAATTTTAGTGTTTTCCAATTTATGTTATAACTCAATTTAGAAAGTAAATTCTATTGATATAAAGCTCTTTTTCGCTAAGATATAGCTTATTATTTTCGTCTACGACCCTTTTAAAAATCTTTTATATAAAAGTGGGCGCGGTCTTTAACCGATCTCGTCCATTTTTTCTACGAATATATCTCTCTATGAGGAAAATATGGGTACCTAATTTTGTTACGATATGTAAATTTTTCTTCGAGTTATGGCTCCCGAAACATAGAAAATTGCTTAGTCATAAATAGGGCGGTGCCACACCCATTTTCAAAAATTTTAGTGTTTTCCAATTTAATGTTATAACTCAATTAAGAAAGTAAAATTCTATTGATATAAAGCTCTTTTTCGCTAAGATATAGCTTATTATTTTCGTCTACGACCCTTTTAAAATCTTTTATATAAAAGTGGGCGTGGTCTTTAACCGATCTCGTCCATTTTTCTAGAATATATCTCTCTATGAGGAAAATATGGGTACCCAATTTTGTTACGATATGTAAATTTTTCTTCGAGTTATGGCTCCCGAAACATAGAAAATTGCTTAGTCATAAATAGGGCGGTGCCACACCCATTTTCAAAAATTTTAGTGTTTTCCAATTTAATGTTATACCTCAATTTAGAAAGTAAAATTCTATTGATATAAAGCTCTTTTTCGCTAAGATATAGCTTATTATTTTCGTCTACGACCCTTTTAAAAATCTTTTATATAAAAGTGGGCGTGGTCTTTAACCGATCTCGTCCATTTTTTTAGGAATATATCTCTCTATGAGGAAAATATGGGTACCCAATTTTATTACGATATGTAATTTTTCTTCGAGTTATGGCTCCCGAAACATAGAAAATTGCTTAGTCATAAATAGGGCGGTGCCACACCCATTTTCAAAAATTTTAGTGTTTTCCAATTTAATGTTATAACTCAATTTAGAAAGTAAAATTCTATTGATATAAAGCTCTTTTTCGCTAAGATATAGCTTATTATTTTCGTCTACGACCCTTTTAAAAATCTTTTATATAAAAGTGGGCGTGGTCTTTAAACGATATCACCCATTTTTTCTAGGAATATATCTCTTTATGAGGAAAATATGGGTACCCAATTTTGCTACGATATGTACATTTTTCTTCGAGTTATGGCTCCCGAAACATAGAAATTGCTTAGTCATAAAAAGGGCGTTGCCACACCCATTTTCACAAATTTTAGTATTTTCCAATTTAATTTTATCACTCAATTTAGAAAGTAAAATTCTATTGATATAAAGCTCTTTTTCGGTAGATATATCTTATTATTTTCGTCTACGACCCTTTTAAAAATCTTTTTTATAAAAGTGGGCGTGGTCTTTAAACCGATCTCGTCCATTTTTTCTAGGAATATATCTCTCTATGAGGAAAATACGGGTACCCAATTCTGTTACGATATGTACATTTTTCTTCGAGTTATGGCTCCCGAAACATAGAAAATTGCTTAGTCATAAAAAGGGCGGTGCCACACCCATTTTCACAAATTTTAGTGTTTTCCAATTTAATGTTATAACTCAATTTAGAAAGTAAAATTCTATTGATATAAAGCTCTTTTTCGCTAGATATAGCTTATTATTTTCGTCTACGACCCTTTTAAAAATCTTTTTTATAAAAGTGGGCGTGGTCTTTAACCGATCTCGTCCATTTCTTCTAGGGAATATATCTCTCTATGAGGAAAATACGGGTACCCAATTCTGTTACGATATGTACATTTTTCTTCGAGTTATGGCTCCCGAAACATAGAAAATTGCTTAGTCATAAAAAGGGTGGCGCCACACCCATTTTCACAATTTTAGTGTTTTCCAATTTAATTTTATAACTCAATTTAGAAAGTAAAATTCTATTGATATAAAGCTCTTTTTGGCTAGATATAGCTTATTATTTTCGTCTACGACCCCTTTTAAAAATCTTTTTTATAAAAGTGGGCGTGGTCTTTAACCGATCTCGTCCATTTTTCTAGGAATATATCTCTTTATGAGGAAAATATGGGTACACAATTTTGCATTACGATATGTACATTTTTCTTCGAGTTATGGCTCCCGAAACATAGAAAATTGCTTAGTCATAAAAAGGGCGGTGCCACACCCATTTTCACAAATTTTAGTGTTTTCCAATTTAATGTTATAACTCAATTTAGAAAGTAAAATTCTATTGATATAAAGCTCTTTTTCGCTAAGATATGTAGCTTATTATTTTCGTCTACGACCCTTTTAAAAATCTTTTATATAAAAGTGGGCGTGGTCTTTACCGATCTCGTCCATTTTTTCTAGGAATATATCTCTCTATGAGGAAAATATGGGTACCCAATTCTGTTACGATATGTAATTTTTCTTCGAGTTATGGCTCCCGAAACATAGAAAATTGCTTAGTCATAAAAAGGGCGGTGCCACACCCATTTTCACAAAATTTTAGTGTTTTCCAATTTAATGTTATAACTCAATTTAGAAAGTAAAATTCTATTGATATAAAGCTCTTTTTCGCTAAGATATAGCTTATTATTTTCGTCTACGACCCTTTTAAAATCTTTTATATAAAAGTGGGCGTGGTCTTTAACCGATCTCGTCCATTTTTTCTAGGAATATATCTCTCTATGAGAAAATATGGGTACCCAATTTTGTTACGATATGTAAATTTTTCTTCGAGTTATGGCTCCCGAAACATAGAAAATTGCTTAGTCATAAAAGGGCGGTGCCACACCCATTTTCACAAAATTTTAGTGTTTTCCAATTTAATGTTATAACTCAATTTAGAAAGTAAAATTCTATTGATATACAGCTCTTTTTCGCTAAGATATAGCTTATTATTTTCGTCTACGACCTCTTAAAAATCTTTTATATAAAAGTGGGCGTGGTCTTTACCGATCTCTTCCATTTTTTCTAGGAATATATCTCTCTATGAGGAAAATATGGGTACCCGAATTTTGTTACAATATTGTAACGAATTTTACTTGCAAATCCTCTTATTTGTAATCCTCTGCTAAGTTCGAATCACTAAACTGTTGAATAAATAACTCCAATATTGAATAATGGAAAAATGGCCTTTATTAAAGTACTTCACAATACACTTATACTTTGCTACTCGCTGGCTTAATAACCAAACTGATTGATAACTCAAATGAAACTCTACTATTGGCCGCCAGATCGCGTGCTTAATCAAACTGATTGATAGCTCAACTCAAACTGAATTACTTCTTACTCGCCTGCCCCGCTTTTATAGTTTACGCTGCATACTTCTAGGCTCTTCGATTTCCAGAACTTACTAGTTTGTTTCGGCTACAAAATCGCCAGCCACAACTATGTGCACAAATTATTGCTCTCTCTTGTGACAACTCAGATAAGATATATGCATGTGTTTGTGCATTGCCGCTCCGCTGCTCGTATACGTACATATGTGTAGACGCAATTATTTATTCGTTTATGTAGATACATAATGATTGAATTATTGATGTGAATGTTTGTAGTTTACAGTCTCTCGCGCATACATAGGCGTATAAGTAAATGCATCTGTGTGTGACATCTTTCGGCTGCCTTATATATGTGTATACATGATTTGATTATTGAGGTAAATACTGCTTATCGTGGCCTTGGCATCGCCTTAGTGATGGTATAACTTAGTGATGTTAATATCCGTGACACTGCCCTCCACCTAAGTCTGATCGTCCCGATCAGACAAATCTCCCGATCTAACTGCCGCTAGCATCTCCAAATCTACCACTCTTCTAATCCGTGGTTTCCCAGTGGTTTGTATGCGGTAGATGGTATCACTGATCTTCTTCACAACTTTGTACGGGCCTTCCCAACTGCACCGAAATTTGGCTGGAACACCTTTCCGCCGGTGAGGGTTGTTTAACAGTACCAAATCTCCCGCCAAGAAACCTTCCGAATTAAACGTTCTTGTCATGCCAGTATTTCATCTTACTACTCATTACCCTGGGCCGTTCCTTCACACTCTGTTGTTTGGTCAATGAACCACTTCGTAGAGCTTGCGCTGGACGGATTTGTTTTGCATAATCGGTATCGTTCCCACATTTTACAACAGTAGTGCGCTCTGGCTTGAAACTACCCTCGCATTCTTTCTCGGAAATTCGTTGCTTCGTTTTCCTGCGTCTTTTAGATTTTGTCAATGCCAGTGTTTCTCTCGCAGGTACTTTTGATTTTGATTTATTTGGCCCATTCGATCTATCAACCTTTACCTCTGAATTTCGTGGCCTTCGTCGAGTATTCTCCACCAGTACCCGATTACTGCTGAACCCTTTTTCCAAACTAAAGTTAAGTGGCACATCTTGGTTCTCATAACGCATCACCCTTCTCTGCATATCGATCTTGATGTCATGGTCAACCAAGAAATCCACTCCCAATATAACTTCATCAACAATCTCCGCCACAACAAATTTGTGTAGAACCATGACCTTCCCAATCAATACTTCACATATCACTTCTCCCTGAAGTTGGTTATACTCGCCAGTGACCGTACGCAACTTTGCTCCAGATAACGGTTTTACTCTCCTGTTGACCAAGTCAGATCGGATCAAGGAATGAGAAGCGCCCGTATCTACAGTCAGTACTCGTTCTTTGCCATCCACATTCCCTCTGACGGTAAGACTGCTCGATTTTCTACCAATTTGCGACACAGATATCACAGGGCATTCAATAGCTGGATTTAGCTCTCTATCTCTTACTCGCTCTTGCTCATCTCCTCCAGCTTTGCGTTTATGGCCACCCACATTGTTGGAACTATTAGGACCAAGATCACAATGACGTGCAATGTGACCTGGGTTGCCGCACTTGAAACATTTAATAACTCCGGCATTCTTCTGTTGAGATCACTTCAGTGCTTCCAAAATTGTTTCTACCCACTCTGGCCTTTCTACTTCCACACGGCGTGCTTTGTACGCTGGCTTACTCAAAAGTGAGGCTGTTTCCTGAGTCAGTGCATGCGATACCGTTTCAGCAAACGTTAGTTTTGAATTCGCATATGTAGCCCGCTTCGTTTCCACATCTCGTATGCCATTTATGAAGCTCTGGATTTTTACCATTTCAGTGTATTCCACGGGTGCGTCTGCATTTGCAAGATGAGCCAATCTTTCAATATCTGAAGCAAACTCCTGCAATGTCTCATTTGCTTTTTGGTAGCGGTTTTGCAACTCAATTTGGAATATCTGTTTCCTATGCTCGCTTCCGTAACGTCTCTCTAAAGCGCTCATCAATGTTTCATAGTGGTTCCGCTCGTACTCTGGAACTCTTCCGCATTCCAGTTGTTCACTGCTGCGGTCTTCTCAAACTGTAGCTTAAAGACCTGGAAAGGAATAGAACCGTCAAAGGATGGTGTTTTTACCTTTGTATTGCTTTCTGAAACAGCTGGGCGGTTTAATTGCAACTCTTGTATACGACCTCTCAAAGCATCCACCTCGGCTTCGATTTTTTCTTCAAACTGCGTTATTTTCTCGTCCATACGTGCTTCGAGTTTTGATGATATACGCGCCTCTTGCGCTTCGAGTTGTACTGTTATGCGTGCCTCTTGTTCTTTCAGTTGTGTCTCCATCTTTGATGTAATCTGTGTCGACATTTCTGACATACGCGTTTCTTGTGCTTCAATTTTCGATGTAATTCGTGTCTCTTGGGATTCCATCTGTGATGACATTGTCGATGTTTGAGCAGATATTGCAGCCAAAATCATGTTCAAGTCTGTGCTCGTAACTGTCTGCGATGTTTCGTTTTTCTTTTCAATTTTTGTTACTTCCTCACCATCAAGATGAAAGTCATACTCTTCCACATCAATTCCTTCCGCTTCCATTGCCTCTCGTAGCCGTGCCTGAAGTTCAAGTTTAACGCCGCTTGTATTCAATCCACGGCTCTTTAACTCCTTCTTTAGTTGCTGGATCTTCAATTCACTGAACTTTGCCATGTCCTTGTTGTCCTCTGGAATTTATTCAACAATTCCTCTTCTGACACCAATTGTAACGAATTTTACTTGCAAATCCTCTTATTTGCAATCCTCTGCTAAGTTCGAATCACTAAACTGTTGAATAAATAACTCCAATATTGAATAATGGAAAAATGGCCTTTATTAAAGTACTTCACAATACACTTATACTTTGCTACTCGCTGGCTTAATAACCAAACTGATTGATAACTCAAATGAAACTCTACTATTGGCCGCCAGATCGCGTGCTTAATCAAACTGATTGATAGCTCAACTCAAACTGAATTACTTCTTACTCGCCTGACCCCGCTTTTATAGTTTACGCTGCATACTTCTAGGCTCTTCGATTTCCAGAACTTACTAGTTTGTTTCGGCTACAAAATCGCCAGCCACAACTATGTGCACAAATTATTGCTCTCTCTTGTGACAACTCAGATAAGATATATGCATGTGTTTGTGCATTGCCGCTCCGCTGCTCGTATACGTACATATGTGTAGACGCAATTATTTATTCGTTTATGTAGATACATAATGATTGAATTATTGATGTGAATGTTTGTAGTTTACAGTCTCTCGCGCATACATAGGCGTATAAGTAAATGCATCTGTGTGTGACATCTTTCGGCTGCCTTTTATATGTGTATACATGATTTGATTATTGACGTAAATACTGCTTATCGTGGCCTTGGCATCGCCTTAGTGATGGTATAACTTAGTGATGTTAATATCCCTGACAATATGTAAATTTTTCTTCGAGTTATGGCTCCCGAAACATAGAAAATTGCTTAGTCATAAAAGGGGCGGTGCCACACCCGTTTCTTAAAATTTAAAGTTTTTCCTATTTATTGTTATAAATCCACTTGGGAAATGAAATACCATTGATATAAAGCCCTTTTTTGCAAAGATATAGCTTTTTTTATTCCTCCGCGACCCTTTTAAAAATCTTTTATATAAAAGTGGGCGTGGTCGATTTCGTAGATTTTTCTGCAAAGCATTCCTTATAGCAAAGGCAACCTCTCTGCCGAATTTTGTTACGATAGGTTTAACGATTTTTGATTTATGATTAGTAATATTTGTAAAATTGATTTTATCACAAGTGGGCGGTGCCACGCCCATTAAAATTTTTTTGTTTTCAAATTTTTATCATGAGTCTCAATATCAGCCCACATGTCAAATTTCAACATTCTAGGTGTATTATTTACTAAATAATCAGGTTTTTTGTGTTTTCCAAAATGTTATATATATTATAAAAAGTGGGCGTGGTTATCATCCGATTTCGCTCATTTTCAATACCAATCTATTCTGGGTCTAGCTAAGCTCGTGTACCAAATTTGGTGAATATATCTCAATATTTACTCAAGTTTAGTGTTAACGGACAGACGCACAGACGGACGGACATGGTTCAATCAAAGTTTTTTCGATACTGATGATTTTGTATATGGAAGTCTATATCCATCTCGATTCCTTTATACCTGTACAACCAACCGTTATACAATCAAAGTTAATATGCTCTGTGTGCAAAGCACGCTGAGTATAAAAATCGTATGTGTGTAGTTTATACCCTCCACTTCGGTGTACGGCCGCGCCAAACAAAATATCTCCGGTCATAACAGATGGTGCGCCATATAAACACTTTACCCTTGCTGTGTTCTTAGAAAGAGCCCCCATGATTTTCGTCAATAGAAGATGATCTTTATCCCCTACATTAGGTTGAGTTGAATTGCCCGGTCAATGAAGGATCCGCATTGATTTGCCAGTCCATTGTCAATAGTGTTGCCAGAATTTGTTAATTGGCCCATATTACCGGAAACGCAGTATAGAGGTATGCTACGCCAAAAAATTACTGATAAACCACACAAGGTAGGCCATGTAGAGAATAACTCGTCTGCACCAGTCATAAAGAAAATTCCAATCTACTTCGCTTCGCATTTTGAGTGCAGACATGGTTGCCCAACTGTTCCACATCATCTCCGATGGACAATGTAGTTTAACAAACCTCGAGAAACTCTTAATTACTAAGTGTCCATTCTCCTTCCTAACTCTAAGTCAGTGCTGGGCTGTATCTCCGCAAGATAGGACTTTCCTCTGTCTCGTCGTTTCGCTTTAGTATTCGATATCTGCAGCCGAATTTTTCTATGAAACTCCCTTCATCCTTTTGATTTATAGTTCCCAAACAGATCGCTATACTCGTCCTAGCACTCCTCGCTGCACGCAAATTTTTGCTAGCCCAAAAATCCATTACCTGCCCTCTACGAAGATTCCTTATTCCATTTTTTAATCTTTTTAGGGGGAGAACTCTGTTAAACGCACTTGTCAGCTCTTTCGATTGTTGGATTCCAGCAGCTTCTCTATGGGAAAAAACCTCTTATGGTTGTCTAAGTCTTGCTTTTTAGCATATAAAAAAATTTGGGTTGTACACCTGGGATATTTTACCACATAAGTATCGTTTGAGAAGAATGGACTGCCAACGTCGCCCACATCATGATATATAATGCTCAACATTTGTTGGAACGCTACCCGTGTTACCCATTTGAAGACAGCTCTATGGTATATAACAAAGTAGTGCCCCACCTCACTCGTTAATATCGTTCTTTCTCCTTCTCCATACGCTGTGATGCGGATGCACATCCGCGCTTTTGACATGTCGTCCTTTCAACCCAAGCCAAGCATCTACGATATCCTAAAGTCTTGTTGGTTAATGTAGCAAGTTGGCCATAGGTTAGGTTAGGTTGAACTGGCCGGTCCACGAGGACCTCACATAGACTGAATGAGTCCATAGTGTTACCAGAAGTTTGTTGTAACGACCAAACTGAAAACCCCTATCAAAAACCAGGACCTATGTTATAAATAACTCCGTCCTCTTGGCAAATACTAGAAGCTTCCTAGGACTTAAGCCACTTGCTGCTTCTAGATCTGACAGCTGTATTACTCCTAATAGCTGTACTATTAGCCTGGCAAGCGCGGGCACGATCACAAAACGCGCTCTATCGGTTCCTCCTCCAATCCGCACTTCCTACATCTGCTATCACTGATCAAGCCAAGTGACCCCAGAAGGCAGTGTCTAGTCAAAATAGCCATCATGAGTCTACAGTCCTCTCTTTTTAATGATAGATGCAACTTTGTTAGTCTAAGGTTGTAAGACCTTCACATAATCTTCGACACTTTACATCCCTGCGACTTGAACCCACTCCTTTCCCGCTTGGTCGAGCAAGTGCCCTCTCGCCTTCTGTTAATCTCGCCCAGTCTAATTGGGTCGTCTACGGAGCAAGCTTCAAGGCATGCGCCCTTTTTAGCTAGTTCATCTGCTTTTTATTCCCATCTATTCCCATATGACCTCGGAACCAATATAGATGTATGCTTCTCCCTGAATATGCCATAAATCTGAATACATATCTAGTAAAGTCTAAACACCTTCATAGCGAAGCTAACAATAGATGACAGCGATTGCAGTCCATTAGAGTAGAAAGAGTACTTTCAGCCGTTATTAATATGCCTTGCCCTACCTCATACAGCACCTGCAATCTTCCGGAGCGGAGGAAACGGTCGATGTATAATGAAGTTTATGAGGAAACACATTTCCGACAGCCTCTAGAAATTCATGAAGTTAGGTTGAAATGTAGAAATTGTTATTGCACTTAGCTTCAGAATTTTCGAGACAAAATGACCACTAAAGGGTGACATCACACAGACCATTTTTATACTCAGCTGAGCAAAGTTCACAGTGTTTTTTAACTTTTTCATACAACGTTAAATTTTGACGACAGTAACTAATCGAGATAAATAAAGATTTCCAACCATCGGAGTGGAAAACCATAACTTGAGTCAATTTTGAAACTAATCTCTCATCGCTGTTTAAAAAAAAGTTATAACCAGGCTCACTTTTTATATATATATAGTTTTGGAAAACACCAAAAAAGTGATTATTAAGTTAATAATGCAGCCGTAATAACAAAATTTTAGGTCTAGAATAATATTCCCTAATTAAAATTTTCAAATCCTGCAAAAAAGGGGCACCGCTCACTTCTGACGAAAAATAAAGTTTTCAAATATTGTTGGCCATAAATCAAAAACGGTTTAAGTTGCCATCACAAAACTTGATAAACTGATTAAGCTTGTCATGAGAAATGATTCTGGAAAAAGCAAAAGAAATCGGTACAGGACCACGTCCACTTTTATATACATTTTTTTTAAGATATTAAAGGCGAATGTAGCAGGCAATGTCTTTGCGAAAAATACATTTATATCAATGCCATTTTATTTATACAGTGTATTTATGAAATTAGTATGCAAAATGTTCAGAAATGGACGTGGCATCGGCCCTTTTTTGAGCAATAATTATTCTATGTTTCGGCGGCGATACCTGAAAGAAAAATTTACCCATAGTGAAAAACTCGGTACACTCATTTCCTTTATAAAGAGAATATTTCTAATAAAAATGGGAAAAAGCGATTCATAAATTCATAAATACGCCTACTTTTGATAATACTTCAGTACAGTGTCAAAAAAAAAGAAAACTAAATGAAATATGCCATAGAAACTCTCAGCTGAGTATTTAATGTACTGTAACGAATTTAGAGAAATTCCGCTTATGTTACACCTTCTGAAAACATTCGAATCGCTAAATTGTCGAATAAATAACTCCAATATTCAGTTATGCATAATGGTCTTTATTAGATTACTTTGGGAGTAGTACAATTATACTTCACAATTATACTTCACTTTGCAATTGATAGCGTGTTTAAATCAAACTGAGTACTGACTACTCAGCTTTCGCTGCTTTTATACTCTCTGTTGTCTCATTCACCCATTTCTTCTAAGGTCTAGAAACTTCGCGAACTTCATGCTTGGTTACCAGCCATATTTGTTTTATAGTCTCTCGCATAGCCATATGCGTGTGTATATATGAGTACTACTTCGGCTGATGACTACATCTGTGTGTGAGTTATCTCTTCGTTGCCTTGTATGTATGCTTTAATGTTTTTGTTGTTGTGCATTTATTTAGTGATGTGAAAATTCGCCACACTGTCCTCCACCTAAGTCGGATCGTCCCGATCAGACAAATTTCCTGATCTAAACGCCGCCAGCCTTTCCAAATGAACCGCTTACATTTTGGATCGTTGTTTGCCAATGGTTTGTGTGCGGTAAACTACATCGTTTTACAACTTTGTATGAGCCTTCCCAATTGCACTTCAATTTCGGGGACAAACCTTTTTATCGTTGTGGGTTGTATAACAGCACCAAATGTCCTTCCTGAAAACCTTCCAAATTGATTGCTTTATCGTACCTGGCTTTCATCTTTTCACTCATAATTTTTGTTCGTTGCCTTACAAGATCGTGTATTACTCTCATCTCTTCTTCCAAGTCACCAGTGGATTTCTTGGCATTTATCTCCGCATCGGCATCTATTCCAAACTCCAAATCAGCTGGCAGTCGAAGGTCATTGCCAAAAATTACTTTTGCGGGGGTTGGGCCCGTTGTCTCATGCACTGCCGATCGGTAAGCCCGTCAGGAATAATGGTATGTATGTATCCCACTCTTTATGGAACTTGTCCACTATTTTTCTTTAGGTGCTCCTCCAATGTTCTATGAATCGTTACACCATTCCATCGGACTGATCATGTAATGCAATTGCCCGAGTTTTTCGAATGCCCAATTTCTTACACATTTCTTGAAACACCGCTGATTCAAAATTTCACCGTTGGTCAGAATGTAACTCCATTGGTACACCATACCTTGCAACCCAATTGTTTATGAACACTTCTGCTACTATTTCCGCTTCTTGATTTGGGATTGGGTATACCTCTGGCCATTAGCTGAAATAATCCATAACCACCACTACATATTTGTTTCCGCAGTTTCTAGTAGGAAATGGACCTGCGACATCCATAGCGATCCTTTCAAATGGCGCTCCTGAGTTCGGGTTTTGGGCCCTTTTGCTCTGCTGCAAACCTCGCAGTTGGCGATCTACTCTGTGACCGATTGACGGCAACCAACCCAGTAGAATCTCTGCTTAATTTGTTTCATTATAAACGTTTTTTTCATTTAATTTTTTCCCCCCACAATACGAACGACGTCTTTTCTCGTACTTCCACCGGTTTTAGAGGC
>JARSSU010008089.1:0-38435 GCA_029619165.1 Eurosta solidaginis
TGGGGGGAGGGGCAATGGCGTCTTGCACAAAAAACGACGCATCATTTTCTGCAAAAAAAATAGAGACATATACGACAAACTTCGACGCTCCAAGCCGACCCAGGTCAACAGATTCTTTTCAAAAGATTTTTTTTGCTTAGAGGAAGGCAGAAAAGGAGAAATAAGCAGCTTTGACATTTTGCCATTATGCACACGAAAAGCATGTTTTAAATGTTTTTAAAAGCTATCACAAAGCAGCCACTATTCTTCAACTCTCATTATATGAAGATCAAAAGAGACCGTTCTCTTTAGACAAATAGTGTCGGTTTATCAAAAGAAATTTAAACACACCTAGCAAAGTTCACAAAGAGAAAACAGCGTCTGTTGGTTGCAAAAAAGAGAAAAAAGAGAACACTGTTGGGTTATTAAAAAGAAGTAGACATTTTTAGTCATGTAATTAGAGCTTATTGTTTTATAACTAGTGTCAGTAACTAAGATGATGGATGACTAAATCGTCCCTTTTCATTACTTGTCGGTACTTTTCCATTGACTAAAAGAATATTGCCCGATAATCTCATGGATCTTTTGATCAACAATTTTACTTTTAGTTTTCAATAACAACATAGGCTTCTGAACAGTTCTTACACGTAGAAAAAAACATAATAATGTAGGTTGCGCACAAAAGGCTTTGAATCAAATCAGTTAAAACTTTCTGACAAATCAATTCCTTCTTTTTTTCTTAATTCACTTTTCAGTTCCTTGTAAATAGTAACTTCATGTTTTGGTGAATTTTGCATACACACACATTATGGTCCGCCCTTTTCCAAGATCAAATACATTCCCCGTGGTCGTAAAATTTGAAATCTGTCGCCCCCAATTTTCTCATTTGGAAAAAAGCTTCTTTGAATTTTTTATATAAATCACAAATATTAAATAGTAAAAGTCGTTTTGTTTCTGTAGCCTTAAGCCATTTTCCAAAACCGTAACGTAGTCTTTAATTCCTGCATCAAACGGCTAAACAATCATCACACACAAATAAAAATTTTTTACGCGATCTATGTTGAATTGTCCAGTTCTTCTGCTTTTTTTAGTTTCAGGCTGTGACGCAAATCCTGATTTTTTTATAGTATTTTTTGCAGCTTGTACCATTCTATGAAACCTTGAATTCACGTTTTATCATTTTTATTGGCCAATCAGCGGAAGAGTAGTCAACACTTGGATTTTTTCGGATCTAGTATTTACTTGTTAAAACCAGACTAAAAATTGGTTAAAAAGTTCATGTGATTATTATGATTAATATCACTACCACTCAATTTCCTCACAGAAGTTACAACAGCTCTTTTACACTCAGAGACACTCGACATTCGTCTCAATTTTACTGGTGGCTCCCCGATCTCCACAAGTAGTTTATTAACGTTATCAATTTTTAATTGATTATCCACAGTTCACATTTGAAAGTTGGGTCTTTCTTGTTATCATATGGATCTCATTATTTCTGTTTTGGACACATCAATATTTAAATTGTTATTTAACGGATTTTCGCCAGAATTTTCTGGCATTGCAGACTTGCGGCCTAGATAAATTGATCTGACACAAGATTGCACATGTTACATCCGACAAAACCTTTAAAATCACTAGCTCGATTAGCTGTAATAAAAACTAAGTATTTTATAAGTCTTATGGTTTTTCTATTCAGTGGATTGCAACACTTCTTTTTTTGACCCATTTTAAAAAACCAAAACTATAGCAATAATATTTACACAACCTAATCTCATTACTTCTTAACTCGTTCACTAAATACGCTGAAATAAAAGAAAAACATACTAAAATTGGTTAGTTTGTATCCTCGCGACAATTGCAACACAGTCTGTCGCGTTTTGCGCCGTGGAACTCCGCCATTCTCATGCGGGCTGGGCAACTCCCGCACTACCAATGGATTTGCATACATTTCAAATATTCTGTGCTGAAATTCGGAAGCTTTTCCACGTATATAAAAAAGAGCCGAAGCTCATACTTAAACGTAATCAAACATCATAGAGTTAATATTTTTCAGATTTGTGATTTAGTTACGTAAACAGCGCCTATATCAGATACAAACTGGCCCAACCATTCCTTTGGTCGCATTCGGAAGTCTACGTACAAATATCGCACGGTCATTTAGTCTGTATCCCTAGATTTATGTAAATAACTATAATCGGGAAAAGATTATTTATTATTTTTTATTATAACTAAGTTTAAGCTAGGCTTAGTACAAGCTGTAAGAAATAAATAAAAATAAAACAAAATAACTTTCAAATATCTTCAAACTGTTACAAAGGACTCAACCCAAACTCACATTTTCTTGTTTTAACAGAGGCTTGAAATTTAATATATCTCCAGTACAAACATATAAGGGCTGTTCAAAAATTTGTATATTGAAGTGGAATTCACAATACATATACAAAATTAAATATTTATTTATTTATTTTATTTAACAGCCTACAAATTTGAGCAATTTAAACAGACTAAATAGCAAATCAGCAGTACATTTACAAATAGTATGTCTTATGCAAATGAATGTGAAGTGTAAAACATTAGTAAACGATCTTAAGGAGTTATAGTTACATATTTGATATTAAGAAGGTGACATGTATAATTACATGCGCGATAATTTAAATACATAACTTAACTTACAAGAAGGTATGAGTTTTGTAACGTATGCCCAGTAAGGGGCAGACGAAGGTGCTCAGAAGGGAGCTGACGCGAATTGCTCAGGAAGGAGCTGATTGCCCCAGTAGGGGGCTATCGAAAGGTGCTCAGAAGGGAGCTGACGCGAGCCGCTCGAGGAGCTGCTATATTATATATAACAAAAGGAGTAACAGAAATTTATAGTTAGTTATTTGAAATATGTATTCATATATACTAATTTAACTCAAATAAAATACACCTCTTTATTTTTGAAAAGCGGGCACCCGACGTATCAAAATTATTATAATGCTTGTAAAATCCAGCACAAACAACGAAGAGCTTCGTGCATTTCGAAATTCGACCTACACGTGCTCAAAAAAGCGGGATGTGATGGAAATGCCTTGAGTAGCTCATGGGCAACATTAAATTTGATCTCGCTAAGTAAAAACGGGCTACTCACCGTTCCACTCAATAATTTCGACCATAAACAACACACCAAGCATCTCTGCGACTTTCGAGAGAAGGAGGCTTATAGCTTTAACCGACTGTTGTAAGAGGGAAGATTTCTTGTTGGATCACACGCCAAATGACTCAAAGCAAAAAGTAGGAATTGTTTTTGAACCGATTCAAGCTTGTCACGATAGATTTGATACCGCGGGTTCCAACCGATTGATGCATACATACTCCAATATAGGTCTCACTAAAGCAGTAAAGAGAGGTTTTGTAACGTAGGGGTCATTAAATTCCTTAGACCATCGTTTAACAAAGCAAGAACTCCTTTCGATCGGGTCACGCAAGTTTCAATATGAATTTAAAGTCAAGTTTTGGGTCCATGTAATACCCAGGTCAATAAATCTAGTGACTTGCTCCAGCCGGTAGTCGCCAACCGTGTAATTGTGAAATTGAATTGATTTTCTACCAAAACTCATGAATTTACATTTATTTAGGTTGAGGCTCATATCATTAATATTGCACCACTTGACTAAACTATCGAGATCTTCTTGAAGGAGCAATCTGTCTTCCGGAGTGAGTCTATAAAGAGCTTTATATCCTCAGCATACATCAAAATCTTGGAATGAGTTAAGGTGCTTGAAACATCATTAATAAATAGTAAAATAGCAAAGGACCAGGTGACTACCTTGCGGTATGCCAGAAATACCCTAATGAATTGAGATTCGCTGTTTTTAATAACACCTTTTGTTTCCTTCCTTTTAAATAAGAGGAAATTCAACTCAGAAATTGAGGTGGAAACCCTAAACCATTTAGTTTATAGGTGAGAATAGTGTGGGAAACCTTATCGAAAGCTTTGCTGAAATCCGTGTAAATTACATCGGTATGTAGGTTATTTCTAAAGTTTCTGGAGACATGAGTAGTAAATTCCAACAGGTTGGTCTCAGTTGACTTGCCTTTGCAGAAGCCATGCTGAGCTGGGTTAATGATAGGAGAAACTGAATGAGCTAGTTGTTTAGTTATAATGGATTCGAAAAGTTTAGGTATTTCGCTAAGTTTTGCAATGCCTCTATAGTTTGCAACACATGATTTACTGCCACTTTTGTACAGTGGTATAATAAAGACTCTTTCTAGAAACAGGGAAATAAACCTTGCTTTAGAGAAGCATTAAAAATATTCGTTAAGGGCCGATACAAGTATTCCGCGCAACTTTTTAGAAAAACAGAAGGAATGCTGTCGGGACCACTAGCATAAGAAGTTCTTAGGTTTTCTAGGTAAAAACAAATCGTTACAGGATATCAATATCGATATACACTGAAACTTTTTTAAAATGGAAAAAAAGATTTAAAAAAATTATCTTAAATGTTTGAAAGAATTTTGAATACGTTTTTAATTAAAATTTTTCTCAGTGCTACATAAGTTTTGAAAAATTTTTTGTTGCCAATTTATTAGTGTAAATTTGAGTATCATGCCGAAGTGCTTGGCTTCATATGGAAGTGCTTTTTCGTCGCACTTCACATGCAATTCAGGCACTTTCATATAAATCGAATTTATATGTGAGAGCATCTGGGAGTGCTATGAAATTTTTTTTTAACTCAAAGTGTGAATTTTTATCTATGTCTATTCTTCAGGGGAAACCGAAACAAAAATGCTATAAGTGTATAGGGATTGAGCAGATCTGAACATAGTGATTTCTATTTTTTATTTTAAATGTACAAGTGCCTTCCTCCACAATTTGTTTCATAGCTTTCCAATGAACATAGTGATGTTCGAAAAAAAATTGTTTTCATCGCAAAACTTCAAAAATTCTTTTCTAAAATTTCAATTTATTTTCCCAAAAATATAGCTTATTTTTTACTTTCCAATAACAAATATAGTATTTTGAAACGAAACATAGAATGGTACACTTGGGAAATTTAAACCCTATAATACAACTTTACAGCGAATCGCACTAGTCGCGAACTAGCGCAGGAACTATCTCGTTGGCAAATGGTACCAATATCTCCAGGCAGTCGCTCAGTCGCTGCCTTTAACTGATTAAAGAATGGCCACGAAAAAAATAAGCAAGGTTTTGTAGCCATTATATTCATAAAATGTGTTGCAAAAGAAACGTATTAATGTAGGTCCATAGAGTTTTTTGTTGTTAATATTTCCACGTATTTTCTTTTTGTAATTTTACGTTTGGTTGAAAAAAAGATCAGCTGAAAATTTCGAGCTTAAAAAAAATAAAAATAAAAATATTATAAGTCCACAAACGTCTCACAGTATTATGACAAAAAGTTTAAAATATGATAACTTTTGTGTTAAAAAAGTTGAATGAAACCTTGTTGTTGAACTGAAGGCCTGGCAGTGGGAGAAAGGAAGGAATTTTGTCGGTATCAAAGGCCAAGGGAGTGGTATCACTGTTTAGAAAACATCATTTTAGGCTATTTACAGGGTTCCTATTCGCCGTATGTGCGATTCTTTAATCATATTTTATATTGGAAACCATGGAAAAACTTAAATCTTAAAATTTTACATGACATACTTTTGTGGATCGCCTAATAGTCTTTCTTATCGAGATGCCGCAAAAAAGTTCATACTTATTTGAAATCATATATCTAAAAGGTACTTAAAATCAAGGTCATAGCAGACTTTAGAATGATTCTAGGCGCCGAGCATTATAGTACGACCAGGAGAGGAGGTTTGGCAGGCAACCTCAAAGGTAAAAATGTTAGATGAAAAGCAAAACATTGATAATTACCGGCAATATAAATCAAGATATTTATATAGAGTAGTGTTTACAAAAATGTTACCCCTCCTGAAACAGTATAAGAGTTCAGCTGTATTTTTCCATTGCGGTCTAGCCATGCTGTTATTAAAATTGTCTGGCCATCAACTGTTATAAAATCAATAACGTAAATATTGTTCAAAAGAACCACAACCCCCCAAATTGCCCACAACTAGGTCCAATTGCATCCTATTCAAAAATCTTGTAAAAAGGAAATTGCTTAAAACAAAAAAATTTCTTAAAAATGAGCTGAAATTTCAAATAAATTAGCAGAGAGCAGCAGATACCATTACGAAAACCGATGCCCATCATCTTATAAAAGGGTAAATAGGGTGCTTTGTTTCCCGACAATAATAATATCGGACTACGATATCACCGAAAGAGCTGCAGGTTTATCCACCCGTTATTGTGGTTGTTGAATTTTCTTGAAATATTTGTTAGTTTAAACGAAGCGTTGGCGTCGCTCCTCGTCAGATTCTAGACAACTAGGGCAAGGACAAAAAGCAAAGCTATGAGCTAAATAAACCCAGACTAATGTAGTCCACAAACGACAAGTTTGTAGACAGGTGATCTGTAACCGTGGGACTCTTACTAAAAATAACAACTAGACATATTGTCGTATGTCCGAGCTACCTTTACCTTCCTTATAATCAACTGCACCAGTAACTATATTATACAACAATCCCGAATAGGACCGGCAAAAGAATAATTGTTTGGATATTTTTTTTTTCGGCACTCTGCAACCACCTCCCCCTCTTTGTCAAAAAAGTCGTTTTAGGCATCTCCCGGTCAAAACCAACGTGCCTCCCTCTAGCCCCCGTTGAAAATGGTTCTTAATGATCCCGTTTCCCAACCCGAAGTGCCTAATCTCTATAGAAATATGATTTTGCAATTATTGCCCATCCTCTTTCTAAATTTTTCGAACCGTTTCCAGATGAAGGTCCAGAAAATACGTACAAATCGTGAGCACTTTTGTTAGTTTTTCGAGTCAGATTTGCCATCGCTAGTGAATTAGGTGTTTTTTTTTTTTCTTATCTTTTTGACAAAGCCAAGTCCAGAGTGAACTCATGTTAATAAACAGTCTCGGGAAGAGCAGAAACAAATTTTTATTATTCTTTGATCGCACACAAATATATTAATTGTTTTTGTAAGTCCAAAATTATAGTTGCAAGGAATTATATCACGAAAGGAATAACAGTTTCCGCCCTAAAAAATCCCTTTCTTTTACTGTTGCAGCAAATTTCGACACCCATCTCGCTCATCATCCTTTCCTCCCACTGCATCTCCAATGTTTTGGGTTACACTCATTGTGTTTCATGCTTCAATTGTTTGACCAAATTTATTTGCATTGTGTTAGCCCGCATTTAAGTGGTTAGCCAAAGTGTCGACATTGAACTACAATAGTGAACATTCACCTTTACTTAAACAAATTTCTTAGACAATCGTATTGTTTGTTTGTATGTAATATGTTATTTGAGTATATTGTGTTGACAATGGCTTCCATTTAACCTCTTAACTGCATTTGAGCAATAAACGTAATTGCTCCGACACATAAACAGTTTTTCATATAGATGCGTTTTAACACAAGCTCATGCATTACGAGTAGATTGCACGTACTTTTATGGAGAACGGTTAAAATGAGCGACACTGGCGCCATCTGATATTGAAAAGTAGCCATCTCCCAATTTTGTTCCAAGCAAATCATAAGAAGAAGAATTTGACATTTGCTTTGGCTAAGGGTGTGGCACACTTTCCAAGTGAAATTATTTTTCCCACTTGTTGGTAAATTTTCTAACATTTTTCACAATTAAAAACTTCAATATAACAATCGAATTCGACACAAAATATGTTAGCAAGTATTTTTGTTATATAGGGAGAATGTTTACAAGAGTGCTTCGCGAAATTTTGTGTGGGCAAGGCGTAAAAAACTTCAATTGCCAACTCTGAAGTTCCCTAATATTTACAAACGCAACATCTTGGTTGATTGTGGCGATGTTATTGCAATGCATAAGCTTGTGTTAAACGCATCCATATGAAAAATGTCATTGGGTCACGGCCTTAACATGCAGCTACATATATTTGTACAGCGTACATACATATATATATGTATATACAATTGGACAAAATGTACGTGATGACAAACGTCCTGACCATTGCCATTTGCTAAATAACTACAATTTATATTTGTTTAGCAATTTTGCATTTATTTGCATTACAACTTGTGAGTAAATAGCAGATGATAGGTACTAGCAACGAATTGTAAACATACATACGTACATATTGATAAGCACTAATAGTTATTTGTTATTGTCTTATACTACATTTGCATATAAATAAGTACAATAAGCATATTCGATCAGTTGGTCCATTTAAGCCAAAATATTTAAGTGAGCATGTGTGTGTGTGGTGTGTGTATTTCCAATCACCTTCCACTATATCGTAAGTCAATATTCGCACACTAATGTTTGTATGTGTGCAGTGCATTCTGTTGCATTTGCTTTAGTTGCCTGTTGCTTTGAAACAAACACACACATACACATCAATAAAATTTGCATATCGTTGATGCTCTTCCACTTGTTCCTTTTGAGGCATATATTTTGTGTTGAATAATTTCTTGGTTGATTTCAATTTATCTTCTTCATTGATTTATAACTTTACACTTTTGTATCCTTAGGCGCACATTTGTATTTGCATATGTATGTGTGTGACCACGCAAGTAATACAACATTCAATTCGCCTTCCGGGCATTGGAGTTTTTAAAGCTTGCATCGGACTGATATGCATGGAAATATTTGTCTGCAATTAAAGTAAAGTTTTGGGATTAGGTTAGTATATTTGCATAAGTATTTGTTTTAATTGGTAAAATGTTCCGCCCTCATTTATTTTTGTTGCATTACGTACAGTGTTTTAAAATCTATTAAAAAATAACTGGTTTTTTGCCATCAATGCGTTTATTTTTATTGCTGTACTACCCTTTTCCAACTGTGGTTGAGAAAAGGGCATACGAATTTGAGAAAAGTGTTTTATTAATGTTAAACTACATTTTCCCTTTTCTCAAATTATTTTGCCAATTTTTCAAAGACATATGCCCCTTTCTCAAATACAGTTGGAAACGTTGTAGTTATTATCCTCAGCTTCGCACGCATAAAGAAAATAAAATACACAATTTTGTGAAATTGAAAATTGGGATATAGCTGCCTGGAACTAATCCAGAAATGAGCCCCTAAATGCTTCATAGCTGGTATCGCAACATATTGCCGAAATAGCTGTGGAGTTACCTAGAAAATCATGAAAGCATAACCTGGAAATAATCGCAAGCTGTTCCAGAAAATAGGCCCGGAAATAAAACCGGTTCTGTAATAGAGCTGACACCATTCCAAAACTACTCCAAAATTATCCGTAACACATTACAAAAAGTTGCGAAAACAGTCCTGGAACTATCCCTAACTATACAAAAATTTTCTTGAAATTATCTTGAAGAAAATCGCAAAATATTACCGGAACCAATATCAAAAACTATGCCGAAATAGTCCAAATGATATTGAAAATTTGTTCCAAAATATAGTGGAATAGTCATAGAACTATCCCGAAAAGTCCCAAGATGATACACACACGCACATGTTCTTGTAGCCGCTTTGAAGCTTGCAGCCGCAACTATTAAAGGTGGTACGCTATGTACAGTTCTAAAATTACCTTGCAAACAAGGCGAAGCTAAGATAGGAAGAGAGCAGGGAACTTTGTTGACTGGTCCAGCAAAGTAATTAATTGAGCCAGAGCAAGCTATTACGCTGAAAAAATGTTAGTCCCTTGCAGCGACGTGTGCAGGAGTTTTAACAGAGTGCGTTGTGCGCAACTTAGTTCCTCTATTGGTTTCCAGCTCTAATTATTTTCAGCAGTAAAATTGAGGTTGCTGGACCTCTAAGAATTTTCAAAATAAATGACGGTAACAGATTCAATGCCGAAGTGAAACGCTGTCAGTTAATTGACCTGAAATGTGTACTTGCAGGAGAACTTGCATTTGGATGGTTCCTAATTAGTTAATTGGGTCCGGGTTATATTCTTCCTCAAATGTATTTCTCTGAATTAAGCCCTTTGTTATAATTTTAGTCATACTCGCTACAAAAATTAACTGTGACTCGTATCCCCTGCGTCAATAATTGTCAAGTAATGTAGAAATTACTACTCGATATATTGACTCGAATATGCAAAAGGATATTGCACCTATAGGGGCTTAGCCACCTACCGTTTTCATTAGAAGGGACTATGATTTGGGATATTGGAAAGTATTTTGTTTAGCTCCCTACTACTTATTCATTCACTGTCATCCTAACATTGTCACAGATTTTGCAGCCGTTGAGTTGATCCTATTTGTTGTAAGAGCTCATTTTCATTTTGTTCCCGAGGACATAATTAAGTGACGTTTACACGACTTATAAACTAATTGTAGAACGTTTCTTTCGTGCTTATTTTATGCTCAATCATCTGGCAGGGATAGGACATATTTCGTTACTCCTTCGAAATAACTGAAGCCAAGTAGTAGCACTGGATTTCTTAATGACATGACGGAGCAACTTGGCTCAATAGATATTTAACCAGATTTCATTAGGTTTGAGATAGTGTTCCGAGGGGAGAATAAATTTGTTCTCATTTACTTTCAAATACCAACAAATTCTGAAGCTTTTACACTTTTAAACTTAGTCTAAACAGATGCGATTTCTCTTATCATTAGCATTATAATAAACTTAAAAAAGAATATTCAAGTCAATCGTTTTGCATCCACCTCACATTTAGATGTGTACACTACCAAGGCTGTGTGCGAGTTTGCCTAAATTACTACCTAAATTTAGAAAAAACCTATGTCACTCGAAACTGTCGGCAAAGCAGTGCAAAAGAAAAAATTTAGAAATTTTTTTGAGCATAATTTTCAACCTAAATTTAAATAGATTGGCGTTAACGCTGGCGGAATAAAATTAGATTCTTGACCTTCAACACTGGTTCATATTCAGCAGTTATGTATGTGGTTCTCAACGCCCGCACCGCTTCCCTAAAATTAGTTATTTGGGGCATTCCCAATGTACTTGAGATGAAAGCAAGCGTCCAATTAGGCGGAGGCGCTGCATTTTCTTGTTCTGTTATTTAAGGATACTTTTCCTTCCATGACCGCTGTCCTGCAGAAGTATGTGTTCCTGAGTAAACTACAGTTTTGTATTGTTTTTATAAACAAACAACAATTAGTTGTCAAATGAACTCGCACAGTTTTAACAATTTTTTTCCTAAATTGTTGCAGTGCTGGAAAGTTCCAGTGGAATATTAGTTTAGGTACCTAAAATTTAGGTCAACTCGCACCCAGCCTAATATTAGATAACTTTATAAATAAATTTTCTATTTTTTTCTTTCAGACCTTTACTACTTTTCAAGCTGTTTATGACCAAAATATCTGTAAATACAATGTTTACAATTGGCAATATGTAAACAAGACCATATCTATATTTACATTTATTTCTATTTCTATAAAATGCAGGTCAGCTGAGTGAGCTAATAATTTGTAGTTGTTATTTTAACATTTACCGTGTATAATAGAATTATTTCTTCAACTCCCTTTGCACATTTTGCAATTTCTTGCAAGATTCTATAACAAATATCTGGTTTATAAGTGTACGAATATACATTAGGGTGGCTCAATTTGGCAGTTTCCTTAAAATTCGTCTTGGATGATGGAAAAGAATCAAAACAAATAAGGAAGGCTCAGTTCGGCTGTAACTGCTGCCAAATTACTGCTTGCAAAACTTTTAAATTACCTTCTTTTAAAATTGGGCGGTCGAAAATTTTACTAATTTTCTATTCTGCTTTATCCGTCTTTGGTATTGAATTATCGCACTTTTGCGGTTTTTCGAAATTTGCGATATCGAAAAAGTGGGCGTGGTTATAGTTTGATTTCGTTCATTTTAAATAGCGATCTGAGATGAGTGCCCAGGAACTTACATACTAAATTTCATTAATATACCTCACGATTTACTCAAGTTATAGTGTTTACGGAAAGACGGATGGACGGACGGACGGACATGGCTATTGAAATGCTTTTTTCACTCAGACCATTTTGATATATGGAAGTCTATATCTATCTCGATTAGTTTATGCCGTTACGGGGTACCGTTATGCGAACAAAATTAATATACTCTGTGAGCTCTGCTCAGCTGAGTATAAAAAAATTATAATATGGTTCTGCGATTGGTCCGTACATCAAAACTGTGCTCGTGATCTTTTGTGTTCTTTTCTGAGCACTCTTGTGTATCATGATTATTTGGAAAACTTGCTTAGGCTTCATTATTCATTGATTTATACTTTATCCCTACCCCAAAGTTTATTTTCAAAACAACGAAGCCTTAAAGTTGCATTTTTCATAGAACTTTAGAAAGCTGGTAAGAATGATTAGAAAAAAAAATCATCCACCCTAACTTATTAATATATGTATATATGTACTTATATTTGTTTAGAAATACATGTATTTACGTAGGTAGCAATCAAGCAAATTGCGTACTAATATTTGTGGCTTCCTAACTGACAATGAGTGCAACCAAATAGTTAAATGTACAGATGCAAGTGGTGCACTGTGGGTGCTGTGTATGATGGCATTCAATCCTTGGGGTAACAAGCCAGTCAATCGAAATACTGAACTGACAAGAGCAGCCAACTAAAGGTGATTCCACTTAACTTCCTACACGTGCGTAGCAAGGTAAACTTATCTATGTGCATTGGACTATTTCAAATAAATCGTTTTTTCTTTTTCAAGCACGTTTAAAAGCTTCAGTTTAATATTAAAACGAGTGCGACAGAATCGCGCCCATTTCGCACCCATTTCTTTCTCTTTATTCCCAAACCTATCTGTCGTCTGTAATTGTATTTTATCTGCTTGCTATCGACAGTGAGCTACTGTCGTCGAGTTATCGGCTTGTTATTACTAAGTAATCGACATTTTTTTATTGCTTATCAGATTAATATAGCCTGGTTATGTATATATCTGCTCTGAAAATAAATCGTTAACCCTTTGTCTATAGTTTTTCGATAACTTTTTGATAAATGATCTACAGCTTTTTGAAAAGAAATAGCCAACTTTTCGATAAATTTTTAATAACTTTCTGGTAACATCTGGATTTTTTAATAATGAATCGATAAGTTTTCGATAACAAACTGCGAATTTTTCGACAAAAAATCAATAGATCATTGTTAACCTTTGAAACGAAAGGCACTTAATTAATAACACACTTATAACAAACCGTTAACTTCCCGCAAAAAAAAACTATCTTAAAGCATAACTAACTAGTCATTTGTTGTAGCCCTTTGAGCCTGTTTTGAAAAAATATAAATAAAAAATAAAAAATTGTTTTTGGGTAAGACTAATGTGGACATACCTGTGCACTCGTATAAATACTAATACATAGTGGCATATGTTAAGTATAGCAAATCCTGTTTGATGCCAAATTGTTTTGTGGTTTTACGCTTCGCCCCATTAGGTTAAGCTCTTGCAAAGTACTTTTCGAGCATTATACGATAATGGTATTCCAATTCGACGTGTTGCTACAAATTCAAGGAAAATCCTTGTAAGCTTCTTCGTATTGGAGGACTGGAAAAGGAATAGTTTGTACGTTTGTATCATTAAAGCAAGTTCAGCTTGAATAATTTAAAGATGTTTGTGTTCTAATAATCTTGATTTTCATATAAATAAAAATTAATACAAGGCGCGATAAAACTCGGAAGAGATTAAGGCAGAGCTTTTCTTCCAATTTGCGTCTTGCTCCTTTTAATTTATCCGACAAGTTGGCGGTACTGAACCTTTGTATTTTACGCCAACTCCAACTTTTCTCTGAGATGCTTATCATGGCAGAAATGCATTAGGAGTCACTCGGACAACCTTTTTTTCCAATTGAAAAAAGTTATTCAAAAATTTGGATGTTGCGAGACTTGAGCCCAGGATCTTCGGTTTAGTAGTTGAAGCACGCTACCACCATAACATGACGGCCGATAATTGTCCTGCTGATGAGTTTTGATGATGTGTAAAAACCTAAGCAAGCTCGAGAAAAATGTATGACCGGATTCGTTTGTTATATTGTGGCGAATGTTGACATCACTATGCTGTTAGTAAATAATCACAACAACAAAAACAGTAAGCAGCCACGCTTATGTACAGGGCAACGACGAATATTCCACACATAACCAGCAGCTCAAAGTGAAGAGATATCTCACATACACACATGTAGTCATCAGCTAAGAACAGAAGTTTTTGCTCACGCATATAGCTAAATAGCCAAGTATGCGATACAACTGTTCCATTTTCCTGAAAAGTCTAGAACTTTGGAGAAATATGCGAACGTGGAAACAGAGAGTATAAAAGCAGCGCAAGCTGAGGAATAACGAATCAGTTTTATTTAAACACGCTACTAGTTGCGAAGTGAAGTATAATTTTACTATTCCCAAAGTAGAATAATAAAGACCATTTTGCAGGACTGAATATTGGAGTTGTTTATTCGACAGTTCAGCGATTCGAACATTAGCAGAAGGTTTCAAATAAGCGGAATTTCCCAAAATTCATTGGAATATTCTAAAATAACAGTTTCAGATTTTGAAAAATACTATCTCATTTTCATAAGCAGATTAGTTCCAGGGTAATGAACACAGCGTTAGATGTTTGTAGGTCATACAAGTTTAAGCGTTCTGGCAGAACATCACCAAAATATTCTCATTACAAACTATTTTTTTTTAAGAAATTAGAAGTTTTAGCAATCAAGTAGTAATGTAATCATTTAACAACACCAAATGCACGTAAAGCGACTGAAAATTTAATAACAATTCAAATTAATGAATCAGAATAATTATTCGTAGCATTTGATATCGCAATTACTTACTTACTTAAATTTCATTGCATTCATTTCAGCCACTCGATTCAATTTTATTGATTGATTTAAGTAATTAAAAGGCAATTAAAAACTTATGTAATGAATTCAATATAAAATGCATTCGAGCATAAATGTTGCATTAAATTTCCATTTTCATCTCAAACTCACCATATTGCGGGCATGGTTAATATTTTATTCCAATGCATGTAGACAAGGTAGCATAAACAAATTACGTATATTTCAAATCACTGTTTGCATTGGCTACTCCAGAGCAGTGGTAGCGTAGAAAAATATGCTTTGCTACTGCTCCCGCTCCGAACATAAACAGTGCTTAGAGCAGAGCCGTTGCTTAAAAAAGTGTTAGCATTTCTTATGCTCTGCTAGAAGATCTTGTTTCAGAGAGCAGCAAAGAGCAGAATAAAAATATGAAACATATGCTATCTGTAGCATAGAGAAAGCAAAAAAAAATTGTATTGCTACCCTGTAGGGAATCGTACTAATTCCAAACAAGCACATAATTATTGCATTTGGAGTTAGCTCTAGCGCATATTCCGTGCTTCCAAATGTAACATTTAATATTGCGATGTTCTGTGATATGGAAATTGGCTCTCCTTGCAGGCTATTTGAATATGTTCTTAACTGGTTCGCTCATAAATGGCGCAAGAACTTTTTACTGTTGTCAATATAAACTAATAATAATAAAATCAATATAAACTAAACATCAAAATCTTATGCTTACCTTTTAAATACAACTTTTTTATAAAAAAAGAAATTTGTATTGACTTCACAACATATTTGTACATGTATTTTTATTTAAAAAGTGAATAATATTTCACTTGAAGTTAACCCAACAGAGGTATCTTACCCAAAAAATATTTATTTCGGGCTATTTGAGAAAAGCTTCGTCGGCTTCTCATCGACGAAAAATGATATCAACAAGTTTTCGTTTACCGGTCACAAATGTGTTTTATATTAAAGTTTTACTGCTGTTGATTTCACCAAAAGACGATGACACATCGCTAACAAATCGATAACAGTGCGATAACAAATTGATAAATTTTCAATAACAAATCGATGCTTTTTTATAAAAAATTAATAAATTTAATAATAATTTTAGTAACGATAACAAATTGACAACTTGTCGATAGCAAATCGATATCTTTTAGGAAAAAATAACAGATTTTCGATAATTAATCGATAACATGCGTAACATTTCAATAACATATCGCAATAGCTTTCCGATGATATATCGATTAGTTTCCAATAACAAATTGAAAGGTTTTGATACGAAATCTAAAATTGTAAGTCCTTAAAAGTTAAGAGATAGAACCACCAATACTTATCGAAATAATCAGAATGACGAACTGGGCTCATTTAGCCATGTCTCTCTGCCTGTCCGTCTGTTTAAGGGCAAACCAATTCCTCAATTTTTGGGATATCGTGATGAAATTTGGTGAGATGGTATATTTTGGTGTCCGAGTAAACATTTGATGGAAGCGACCGAATCGGATCACTGTAGTATATATCTCACATACAACTGATTAATCAGATAAGTGGATTTTTGCTATTTGTACTAGAGATATACGCCGCCGCTGCCGCCAATTTTTGTCGTTTTTCGCTCGCCGCCGCCGAATGTCAAAAATATCGGCGCGGCGGCGGCGGCGTCCGGGCGTTACTATATTTTCTAATCGTTTAAGGCTGTTTAGGCCATTTATTGTACATGTCAAAATTTTCGGATATGGTCGAAAGTGGTACCAACGGATTGTTATCACTGCCAGATATAAATGTGAATACGTAGGCACATATATTTACCAGGTCAGGCTTTGTCCTTCGCAAGAACACTTATAGTGGTGAAGCAAAAGCTTTCGCAAGACAGTCGAGTTATGATTGTGTGTGCTACTACCCTAACGTAGTGAACAGTCGAACTAGTCTGAAAACTGAAGCTACTCGGTCATCCATAATGAGCTCCTATATCATAAGCCGGAAAACAACAGTTAATATCTTTCAACTTAAAATCGGTCGACTTTCATTCTAAAATATCGTTTTGATTTAACGAAGACTATTAAAAACAATGTTGTGAACACAAACGTCTGCAAACTTTGGTCTACATCTTAAAAATTTTATCCAGGGTCCTTGTAAAATTTTAATTATGTAAATGCGAAATTAAACTCTTTCTAACTCTTCAAAGTTATTTAAAAAACTGGCGCTTTCGATGTCAGCTTAACACGGACTTTGCATCACCCTATTCACCAAGTTATTAAAACAAAACACTAAAAGAGAGTTATATAATAAATTTATATGCTCACTTTGCATTTTTTATTCAAAAAATTAATTAAAAATGAATTCAAATAAAATGACCCAAGGCGAACATGTTTTCAAATTGTCCTTAAGTTGTTAAAAAAAGAACATTACCCACAAAAATTGAATTGCGATTGGCTGGAAGAATGAGCGAAATCAATGATGCTAAATCCTTTAGTAGGTTCTAGGGGCATAAACATTTATTCGAAACTATACATAGCGTCTGATATGTCAATTTTGATTTTCACACTTCATCCTTCAACACCCAAGTCTCCCGGTTTGACATTTCCTAAAGTTGCGGCCCTATGCAAAACTAGTCCCCTGGATTAAATGACATTGATTATAGCCTATCAACCAAGTTCAAATAACACCAACACGTTACGGCTCCTTTTACAAATGTGAATACGTAGGCACATATATTTACCAGGTCAGGTTTGTCCTTCGCAGGAACACTCATAGTGGTGAAGCAAAAACTTTCGCAAGACCGTCGAAGTTATGACTGTGTGTGCTACTACCCTAACGTAGTGAACATCGAACTAGTCTGAAAACTGAAGCTACGCGGTCATCCATAATGAGCTCTTATATCATAAGGCCGGAAAACAACAGTTAATATTTTTCAACTTAAAATCCGTCGACTTTCATTCTAAATTTGATTTAACGAAGACTATTGAAATCAATGTTGTGAACACAAACGTCTGCAAACTTTGGTCCACATTTAAGAAATTTTATCCAGGGTCCTTGTAAAATTTTAATTATGTAGATGCGCCGAGGATTATACGATTTCCACTCATTCCGCAATGACATCCACTTGGACGGGGGCGACATTCTTGACCGAATAGTCACTCCCTAACGTTTCAAGGTGCTTTTCTGGTGTAGCTCGGAAACATAGCCGGACAAAAGCATCCGCTGAAAAGTCTTCGGAGCTACGCCTACAGCTTCTAGGAAAGTGACGTCGACGAAGGTATGAGTTCGAAGTCGTAGTCCTATAGCTTCTGTGCTGATATATGGTGTGAGGGTCAGGAGGCGTGGTAGCGACTGGTGGTCGGGATTGCTGCTGTTCGCACATCGGGAATTGTAGCTCTTATAAACAGCCGAAAAAACTGGAGGCGCCCTGTGTCACGAGAGACATGAGTATAAGTAGACCATTAATAGCAACCGTAAATCGCCTTTGTGCGTGACTCCAAGGAGCCACAAATGATTTAAAGAGATTTGTGTTCCCGACGAGTATTAGGAGTTAATCCTAGATGAAACTACGCTTTTGCACGAGATATACAGACAAAAGTGTGACTATTTTATGTATCTCTATTTCTTTTCAGCAGACGCAGCAGTACCAATTCCAAAGACCGGGTTAGGTTCGAAGCCTCTCTGGAGTAAGTGAACGAGGGACAATCCCTCCGCAAGGAGCTATTCCCCTAAATTTTTGAACGATTTGCAAGATTTTGAGGCAAAAACCCCGGATCTTTCCGAAATGGCCAAAACGTTGATTTCCTTAAATACATACAAACAAAACCTTTCCTAAATATTATTTTTTTAAATAGAAAAATCAAGCTTTTTAAAGTAAGAACACCGGCGTACACCGAACAGCGCCGCCCACGCTGCCGCCGCCGGTATATAATAGAGCCTACGCCGCCGCCGCCGATGAAGTGATCGGCGTAAACCTCTAATTTGTACCTCATTTTACCTGTATTAAAGCATTGTTTTCCTGAAAAAAGTTCTAAGATCGGAACATATATATTCCATACAGCCGATTGTTAAGATAAGCTATTTCTTCCTCATTTTAGCAGCAAGCAACTTCAAACTTCACCAGTTGCTTACGTTAATGATATTGTGGGCGAATATTAGCAGTTTCGATGCGTGACTAAGCCGCTGAAAGAGAAGCAGCCACACATATATATACACAGTAAAAACAGCGCATATTACTTATCCACACATTCACATATACACACATATGCATAGAAGGCAAAAGTGAGAACGCAAAAGAGCTCAGATGATATTACACGTGGCATGAAAACAGCAGCTAAAAGCGCATACATATACATGCATATAGCAGGATACAAGAGGGAATACGAGATACAGAAATGAGAAACGAATAAGGAGCTGTTCGAGAAGAACATTCTGGACACTGGGAGAAATATAGGAACTAGGCAACTGTGATTTTAAAAGCAGCGCAAGCTATGGAATTAGCAAACTGTTTGATTTTAAACGTTGCATGTGAAGTGCACGAGTAATTTAATTGTGAAGAACTTCTACCATAGTAGTATTGTTACTTACTTACTTAATTGGCGCTTAACCGTTTAAACGGTTATGGAGGTCCAACAAGGTGCGCCAGTTGCTCTTTCTCTCTGCCAACTGGCGCCAATTGGTCACACCAAGAGAGTTAAAACCGTTTTCCACCTGGTTTTTCCAACAGAGTGGGCCGCCCAGTACCTCTGCTTCCATAAGCGGGTTCCGATAATAACACTTTATTAGCCGGAGCGTCATCTTCCATTCGCATAACATGGCCTAGCCAGCGCAGCCACTGCGTTTTAATTCGCTCGACTATGTTGATGTCTGCGTATAGCTCGTACAGATCTCCGTTAATCTTCTTCGGTACTCGCCTATCGCCAACGCGGTCCCTAAATCTTTCGAAGAACTTTTCTCTCGAACACTCCCAGAGCCGTTTCATCTGATGTTGTATTAGTAGTATTGTAGTGCAGCATAATCAAGAATTCTCTAAAATTCGCTGCAAGTTATATTGTTTTAATATAGTTATAATAAATATTAACTCCATTTCTCTCTAAAATATTATCCAAAAATTTATTTGGGTGGAAGCAAAAATTTTGTACCCATTTGAACATTTACGATTTACTTGAAAATGTTCATCCACGATAATAAAGTTTACAACAATTATCGCAAATCGAAAAAATTATATTCAATGTCCTATGTAAAGCAATTTATTTATGACATGTCCACATTGTATATATATTAGGGCGGGTCGATTTGTGGGGAGGCAAAAAAATCGCCCATTGCTCTGTGAAAATCATATTCTAGGGATCAAAATAAGAAACTTTGCCGAAGGAACCATACCTCGAAACGAATTCTGATACAGGTAGGGGTAAATTTTGAAAAATCCCACTTTGACCCATTTAGAGTGCTCCACTCGAGTCCAAATGTATGACCGACCCCCACTAACTTTGGAGGCCCGACCCACCGATGCCAGTGGCACACCCCCTGGAACAACTCCCCCCCAGGTAGGGGTAAATTTTGAAAAATCCCACTTTGACCCATTTAGAGTGTTCCACTCGAGTCCAAATGTATGACCGACCACCACTAACTTTGGAGGCCCGACCCACCGATGCCAGTGGCACACCCCCTGGAACACCCGTGGGGGTTCACCATACAAACATTTCAAAAAATCGCCGGTTTTGCACTTTACATGAAAAAATCAAATTTCCAACTTTTTCTCTTTTATCTACCATCGAGTTTTTAATTTCATAAATTAGCTTTAAAATTGAGATTTAAGTGTGACAATGATATGCACTCACTTGGAGCAAACACGCTGTTGCACCCACCTACATACACACTTGCAAAGCATTATATTATGACAGCAGAGCACAAAGTGTTGCCACACTAATTAAAATAAATATTATACACACACACATGAAAAAACCAACGCATACAAAAGCACCCCAGTAACATTCACTTTACACCCGCAAACATTTCCATTTTATCTGTTTTTATAATTATTAAGGTGTACATATAGATGTTTTATTGCACTTCTATCTATGCAAGTTAGTGTGGATGTGTGCAGGAATTTATACGCTTTGTTGCAGCTGTATTAGTGGTAGTTAATTTGTTTTGTTGACGCAGCCAAACGTGTAATGAATGTGTCGAAGCGACTGTAATGCAGAGGCGTACAAACATACAAAGCATAGAACCCAAACTCGTATGCACTTTATTTTTTCAAATACATACATATAAAGACTCGCCCTACATAAAATTTTTTTCTCCCTCTTGAAAACAAAACAATCAGAAAGCAAATTGCACGCTGCCAAATGTCAGTAGTTTTTTACCAATTAATGTGTGTGTGGCACATCGTTCACAAATACAAGCACACTTGCTCAGGCATTAGTTCATATGTTGTAGTTCCAGTTGTAATTTTGATCACATTTTTATTTCCTTATTTTTATTTATTCCCTCATACGTACTTAAAAGCTTTACAATTATTCTCCGCACTTTTGTCTATTTCAATTTAATTTTTCGCACACCATGAAAATGCAAATTGACATACTCCAATTATAAAAGAGTTAGTTATGCACTAATAACCAAAAATGATTTATGAATTGTTTTCTCACATAAACTATGATTTAAAAAGTAAATAAATAAAGGGGAATCGCTATTTGATCAATCGAGTTAGTTGAAAAATGGAATGCTTTGTTATCCACCTGTCAAGCAAAGGGGAAAGGCGAACTGGTGAAAACGGACCAACTGCCTAAACGAATAAGGTCTTAATTACCACTACCAATAAATCGAAGGTTACATTAAAGGTAGGTTTATCCTCATAACATCTAAATTACTATAAATAAAATACCGAAAGGATTCGTAATGGTCCCGAACTAATTCCGAAACAGGATTGAGATGATTACGAATTCTGAAATGATCACAAACACAATGGAATAGTCCTGGAGCTATTTTGAAAAAATACTTTGAATTAATCTTGAGTAGAGCCAACTATAATCCTAAAATCATTGGTTCAAATGGTTCCGAAAGGATCAAAAGCGGAGTCGCCCTTCGTTGATTTAGCAAACAATTGGTAGGAAAAAGCAAAGGGCTCACGCCGCAAATAGGAAGAGAAGCTCGGCGTAAAACTATTCGGAGGTAAATCACGCAAAAAATTTATTTTTATTTTTACTCAAAATTTATCTGCTCTATAAACATAAATTGTGTTTACAAAAATGCTTTTATTGGAAATATAAACCATACATGTTACTTTAGAAAACGGCTCTAAGTTAACTAGAACACGAAGAGTTCAAAATAAACCACAACAGACCAGCTTGAAACATATTGCTTCGGGCTTTTGGTAAGAGCTTTGAGAAGAATTTTTTTATAACAAATCAATCACTTTACAATAATATTGAAAAAATAAATGTAAGGCGCGAAAACCTCCAAAGAGATTTTAGGCCAAGCTTCTCTTCCAATTTTCGTCGTGCTCTTTTTACATTTTTCTACACATTGGCGGAACGGGACCTACTTATTTTATACTGACTCCGAACGGCAAGGCAGATGAGTTTTCGCTGAGAGCTTTTCATGGCAGAAATACACTCGGAGTGCTTGCCAAACACTGCCGAGCGGCGACCCAGCCTAGAAAAGTTTTCTTCTAATTGAAAAAACTTATTTCTAAAATTTTGATGTTTGCTTTGCCCGGGGCATGAGCCCAGGATTTTCGGTGTGGTAGGCGGAGCACGCTACCATCACACCACGGCGGTCGATAATAAATCGATGACTTTCGATATATAAATATTTTTTGAAAACAAGTCGATAATTTTTCGACAACTTACTGATAACTTATCGATAAATAATTGACAATTTTCGATAGTATAATTTATCAAAACAAACTGAAAACTTTTCGCTAAAATGTCGGTAGCTCATTTACAATTTTTTCTGTCGATACCAAAATTTATATTACTTCGATAACTCATCTATACCTCGTCGATAACGCACCCTGTAAGAAGCCAATAACTTTTTGATAAGAAAGAAAGTGGATGATAACATGCCCATAACTCGTCGATAACAAGCTGATAACTCATCGATAACAAATATATAGGCTATCCTGACACCGCGGCGGCCGCCAGCTGCGGTATAGTGACTACATTTACGCTTACATTCTATATTCTCTCATACAACATACCTCCCCCAAGTACTACGCTTACGCCAACACTCTTACATTCTGAACTCCCCCATTCTATGACCAGAGGTACTTACACATATGTGTATTTCTGAAACTATCAAAAATAGATCGCGCAACAGTCCTGAGCACGAACAAATTAAACGCAACATCAAGTTTAAGTTTTAAAATCATATTTAAGGTTTAAGAAGAGGATACAAACAGAGAGAGAAGGGATAAAGTTAGGAACATGCAGGAGAGAAAGTGGAAGGAACGATGAGATGAAAAGGTGGTAGAAGATAATTATGCAAACCATGATACTTAAGTCCAAGTTCATATTTTACTGACCCAGATAACCACTATGAGTTCATTCGCAATTTCCAAACCGCTCAATATATCGATTCGTCATACCAACCAGCTTATATACGGATCATATTGACAATATGTAGGTCACTACAATAATATGCTGGCAAACACTTCTTTATTATGAAATAATGTACTTTTTAGTATGTAAGCATTAACGTAATTATGTAGGTGTAGGTTAAGAACTTTTGTATAAATAGAAAGGCGTTTCTTTAATAAACGGAATCGATTTTTAACGCTATTCATCAGCGTTTCTCTTCATTTATTTAAACCTTTATGTATGTGTAAGTTAAGAACTTTTGCATAAATAAAAATAAATTTCTTTAATAAACGGAATCGATTTTTAACGCTACTCATCAGCGTTTCTCTTCATTTACTTCAACATTTATTACTTGGCGATCCTGCCAGTTCGATCCTTAAGCATAAAGTTGCTGATCAAGCAACGCTAAAAAGGTCATACTGGAAGAGATCCTGCCAAGTTTCTTTTTATTATTTTAAAAAGTATGAAAAGTAATGGCTTAGGATTTTTTTTTAAAGTAGGACTTGTAATTAATTGAAAAAATATAATGTAAAGAGCTACTTTGTCAAAATTTAAAGAAACATGTTTTGAAAGAAAAGAAGTAGCAGGAAAATTAAAATGTCTTATTTGAAAAAGAAAATTTTATTAAAATCTAAAGAAATTTTTTAACGCTATGATTGAAAGTGGCATAGAAACTAATTTTTAATAATTTGTAAATTGAAAAAAAAATTACATTAAAATGCTAAAAATTTTAAATTAAACAAATTTTTCCAACAAAATTTTTCTTAGAGTTTTATAATGTCAACTAAATAAGGAAAAAAGAATAAAAGTAAAATGGAATGCATAGGATAAAGAATAAAATCAAAAATTTTGTTAAAAATTAAATTTAGCCCCTTTCTCACAAAAGAAGAAATATAATATTGGAGAATTTCAGCATGGCTTGGTGGACAAAAATAGCACACGGCACTAGCATTAGCCGGATATGAATTAGGAAAGGAAAATTCAGGAAACTCAGAAAATAAAGAAACGGAAACAGAATATTAAAATATGAACGACCAGCTGAACCAGAAACAAAAGCTGCTCCAAGATGTTTGGCTAGCAGTTTTAATCTGCGTATTCGTACTATTGACCATTGCAATAGCTACGTTACTCAAAAACTGTAAGAAAATTAAATATGGGCAGCTGAAACCCGTACCAGACCGTATCGAAAATTCTTTTATCCAATTCAAGGAAGAGCAGTAGACAATTAAAAATAAAGCTTCGCCACATAGTAAACCCCAAAATGTCCCAATCAACAATAAAGACAGTTTCATCACCCCTGTATAATTCAGCTGGCAAATCAAGAATTTGCACAATTTCTTTGAAAACTCCTGATATCATTGAAGACAAAGATAATCAGGAAGCTTCACAATAGTAGTTTCTTATGGAAGTTATCAAGGCCGTCAAAGTAGAAAATTTATACCACAGCCCTGATAAAATTCGTGTCAGTGTATATATGCAAAATACAAAAACTATAAAACCATCCCATAACAACAGCAAGAATGAAGAAAAGTCACGAAGAGAACTTTAAAATATATGTGAAGCGCTATATAAATTTGCAACAATGAGACATTTCGCGCTCCTTTTCATAGAAAAATTGTAGCATAAGAAAAACAAGCGACCTGATTGTTAATGATAAGATTGACTTAGGAAAATTGCTTATCAGGCTGTGCCTGCAATCTAGGACTTGTAAAGAATAAAAAAACACAGTTGTCCTGAGGGACAAATTGGTGAAAAATAATTGAATATATACTGCAGTGGGCGAATTTATATATTAAAAACGAGTTCTCAAAGATCAAATAATTGAATTATCTCTAGAAGTTATGCAAGTGACAAATCGCGATAAAATACAAGAAATTCTTTATAAAATCATGAGGATTCTATCCTGGTGGCCGCCGCAGAAATCGCATGACATATAAAATCAAAAATATTGCTGGAAAATGCGAAAGACATAAAGATATGAAAATTTTTGCATCCACTGTACCTTCCTTCTTAACCATCACCTGAGCTACTTCTACTACTATAAACTTCCTTGCTCTTCCATCAATTACAGCTCTTCAATTTTCAGTACCATTAGTTACACATTTTTTTAATTAATAGGTTTAAACTTCCAAATGAAATGAAATAAAAATGAAAAATCTTTGTTTAAGAGAAATGGTAAGGAAATCTAAATCATTTATTAGTTGCTAGAAACACTATATTAAAGAGATAACTATAAGTTTGCCTGGGTTTCATCTAAGAAAACCTCACTATTAAAGTGGTCATAATTGTATGAAATAAGAAAAATATTTTTACTTTAACCCCCGGTAGAATAGAAAATATTAATAGGAAAAATATTTTTACTTTAACCCCCGGTAGAATATAGTCCATAAGAATTGGCTTAAACCGATATAACACATCTGCTATTAACTCAAACAATTTCACAAAAAAAAACAGTCTCAACATAAGCATTCCACGTTACTCACAATAAGCACCAAACAAAACAATAAAGAAATGTTAACTCAATATGTACACATGCAAAAAAAAAGCATGATATGTACAAATGTAAGAATGAAAAAAAAACGAGAGTCAGCGTATTATGAAAAAAAACGAGAATCAGCATAATATGCACTGTATGTAAAGCAAATATAAACAAATAAAGTAAAGAACACATAAGCACACAATTCATTACTTATAGCATCAAGTTACCACTATGACAAAAATTACAACTGAATGTGAAAGACAAAAAAAATGTAAAATTTGGTAACACCAAGCAAGTTGACTGGGTCATTAAACGTAAAATGAAACAACACGGCACACTTATATCAATGACATTAGATTGACCGTCTATAATTAGGCGCCAAATTATATACGTTCACTCTTGAAAGGCCGGTGGTGTAGTGTTGCGTGGAATTCACCTCACTTCGAATGCGTTTAACGTTACAAATATACATACACACAAACGTTCATATTTTACTGACCCAGATAACTACTATGAGTTCATTCGCAATTGCCAAGCCGCCCAATATATCGATTCGCGGACCATATTGACAATATGTAGGTCACTACAATAATATGCTGACAAACAATTCTTTATTATGAAATAATGTACTTTTTAGTATGTAAGCATTAATTTAATTATTTAGGTGTAGGTTAAGAACTTTTGTATAAATAGAAATGCATTTCTTCAATAAACGGAATTGATTTTTAACGCTACTCATCAGCGTTTCTTTTCTTTTAATTCAACATTTATTACAATATTCGACAACCTAATTTCATTTCATTTACTACATTGCATTTTCCCTCATTTTGTTCTATTTTATTTCATTGCATTAATTTAATTGAACTGTATTTCATTTTATTTCGTTTCATTTCATTTCGTTTAATTTCACTTAGTTGTATGTCATTTCATGTTATCTTATTTAATTTTAATTAATTTCTAGCATTTCATTCCATTTCGTTTCGTTTCACTTCTCAATATTCTATTTTATTTAGTTTCATTTCATATAGTTTCATATCATTTCTTTTTTTTCTTTTCATTTTCATATGATTTATATTTTTTTCATTTCATTTTATATCATTCAGTTTCATTTCATATAGTTTCATATTTCTTTGTTTCTTTTCCATATCATTTCATTTTATTCTATTTCATTCCATTTTATTCCATTTAATTTCATATAGTTTCATATCTTTCATTTTCTTCTGTTATGTTTCACTCCTTTCCGTTTCATTTTATTTTGTTTCATCTTACTTCATTCCATATCATTTCATTGAATTAATTTTTTGTTTAATTCGTTTCAATCCATTTTGTATGCCAATTCACTTTATTTAATTTTATTCCATTTCATTTTGTTTAGTTTCATTCAACTTATTTTTTTACTTTATTTATTTAGTTTAATTTTATTTTATTTTCATTTAATTTACTTTAATTAAATTTAATTTTAATTTTATTTTATTTTGTTTTGTTTCCATTTTACTTTATTTAATTCAATTTATTTTATGTTATTTTTTTTATCGTTTTAAATTTTAGTTCAATTTACTCTATTGTTATTTTATTTAATTTTTTTTCATTTAAAATGAAAATTATATAAAATTTGTAAATTGAAAAAAATTAATAAAAAGTATGGAACATTTTGTTGGGAATTTTTTGTAAATAAAATGGAAACTTTTGGAGCATGTGGAATTTGTGGGTATTAGGAAAACGGTGCACATTGCCCCTCAAAGCTGTCATTTGCACCTAAAAGTATGCAGTAGTTGCAGACTGACAGCTCACACGTACAGGATATATCCCATTTCACCATGGAGAATATCGGTGCCTCGCCGAACAAAATTATCCAACTTATTATCCAATTTTTTGGGCAGCGTCAGTATATGATTACCCAAATTTTACCCACTCATGGCTGGTAGGGAATTGCATACACGGAAATGTCAATTTAAAAGCTAGTGGATCTTGGAGACTTTGTTGAACCTGAACTTTTACTTCCATATACATATTTCAAGTTTGTTCTTACTCCCCTCTTCTCTTTTCAAAGATTCTTATTTTCATTTTTCCTATCATTTCATATTCTTTTATTTAATGCTCTTCCTTGCTTTTCAGTTTACTATTAAATCGCCGTCGTCCTACTCCTTCTCTAAACGGTCTCATTTGATTTCGAATTAGTCTTATTAGTTCTATAGTTACGCCTTCGATGTTTGTTATTTATGAACGGAGGTTTCACCCCACGTTTCTTTGTGAATGAACAAAATAAGTAGAAGACCTTTCATGGCGGCGGAGCCTGTACACTTTGGTCTGCCCAATCTTTAGTTTTCGAGTATTTACAACGCCTCGCTGTTTCTCCTTTCCCTTTTGTTCAGTACCCACGTTCACTTCCAATATCATTCCAATTCTAACATCCACTCCCACTGTCACCCCTTCTCTACTCCCACTCCAGCTAAGAAAATTTCTACAGCTCTATTAAGGTTTTTCTTATAATATTTGTGATATCTCTTCAAACGCAGCTTTACAATGTTGCCAAATAGTACCATTACTAATGACAAAATGTAAATATATGTTTAACTTAATTGAACGATAAAAATTGCAAATGTGGTATGAAAATAAAAATTTGCCCCTCAAATATTTTTGAACACGAAAATCAACATTTTTTTGTTTTTTGAACTTTTAGCTTGGCTTCATGCGCAGCACCGTCGACACACACGTGCTTCCAGCCAATTTCGTGGCATGAGAACAGTTTACGAGCAATGCCCCAAACGGCAGAACGTTATGACAGACATTACTGCAGTCAGAGGAGGCACAACAAACGATGAATAATGCATACAGAGTAAGAAGGTGAAAGGGGAAAAGGACTATAAAAAATATATTGAAATTCAGCATGTAAATTGAGGAATTTCGAAAGAAAGAGTTGAGGGGATGAAGGATAGAGTAATGTGCCGGTGACCTGTGTAGCACTTTCGTTTATTGAAAAATTTGAACAAAATAAAAAAATGTAGAAATGGCAATGGAGTTGGCGGTGTAAAGTGAAAAAACCTAATATTTTCCCGAAAGGATGATATTCCTTATCGGAAAAGTAGAAGAAATGTTATTGAGAAATACAACTTAGCTGAGTAATGGCAAACAGCATCATAAAAAATGATATAAGCACCATAAAAAATCACCAAAGACACGGAGAAACGAAAAGGTTGTGGGACGAAGGGAAGAGTGGAAAGTATGCATACACGGGATTTAAGTTTTTTTTTGCTATGAAAAAGCATGAATCGGATACGAAATGTCAAGACAACGAGCAAACAAATATTTATTTGTGCGCAAATATTACCACCAAAGATGTTGCCAATAAAGCGAAGAAAGCAGGAAAGCAGGAAGGAACTGAAAGGATTCAAATGATCAACATATGTATGCATGTATGTAAATATAGCAAACGGGAAAGGTGAAACCAAAACACCCAGTGTAGGTTCTGAATCAAAAGCAATGACATAGCGCTGACATGTAACGGCATTAAGACGGCGAAAAAATTCGCACAACGAGTAAAATCTATAAATGTTGCGGTCCTATACAAACAAATAGAGTAATGCAAGCAATGCTGTGCTAATAAAATACTATGAGCTACTTATAGTGATTTAGAAGTTCATGCTACAGGTGTGTAGGCGCTAAGCTTTTGTTATGGTGTCATTTGAAAGGCAACAAAACAAGAGACGCAATCTCTCTAAACAATATATGTGTATACAAAACAAATAAACATGCACGTACATCTTCCTTAAGGCTTTATTTCTAATGATCTTTTATTGCATACTAAGGCGGTTTAACGATATGGCCACTGAACCCGGATTTAAGGCTCACGCACATTCTAATACATGCGGGTAGTTAATGTTTATATATAAAATTTCTTCATTTACAGCCTACCAACACGCTGACTACACAATTGTGTACATATGTTCTTTTTATTTCTCCGCAATGCTACTCGGTCGTAATACTGTCGCATCACAATTCATTAGAAGCCAATCGGATGACGACATTTTATTCATGATGCGACCTTTGCACAAAACGTCCTTTTAACCAAAGATTGCAAATAACTTTTTAAATAACTGTTAAATGCCTTTACTGCTGGTTTTGGTTTCTTATCGGAAAATTTTGGTGTTGTTATAGAAAAAACATCCATTTCTTATCGAAAAAGGATTGAGTTATTATCGAAAAATATCGAAACGTCATTAATTTTTATCGGAAAATAATGATTTGCTATCGAAAAGTTATTGCTATTTTTAAATGCAAATCAATCTTGTTTCTATAACATATCGGTATGTTTCGAAAAAAAAATTTTTTTTTCGATATCAAATACATAAGAAACAAAAAATAAACGTAAGGCGCGATAAACTACGAAGAAATTTTAGGCCGAGCTTTTCTTCCAATTTACGTCGTGCTCCTTTTAATTTTTCCTACAAATTTGGGGGACAGGACCTACTTGTTTTATGCCGACTCCGAACGGCATCTGCAAAGCAGATGAGTTTACACTGAGAGCCTCTCATGGCAGAAATACTCTCGGAGTATTTATTAAATCACTTTCGAGAGAACAGCGCTTAGACATACTTGTTTCTAGTTAATTAAAAAGATTTTTTCATAATTTTGACCTTGCTTTGGCGGAGACTTTAGCGCAGGAGCTTTGGTGTGGTAGGAACACATTGTGAAAGAAACAGAAATGTTAAAACATTTAGAGGGTATAAAACAAATTGGATTTTCGCTCTCCAATGCATCAGCGGGGGCCCTGCAAACAAGCCGAAAAGCTCTGGTTGTCTAGCATATGGTCAAATTAAATGCCACTTCCGGGTTTAACAGAGTACTTCGTGACCTCTAATCGCGGCAAATAAGTTTTGAAACTTTCAGGAAAGATAACTCTCTTTTTTACACACTTTTCGTTCTCTTTTCTCTTATGTGAATAAAGGTACACACTTACGAGATTTGTGGGCTTATGGCAAAGTTATCATTTTGGCAAACAAAAAAGCTGAAAACGTTTACTTTTGCCTGATGTTCGAAGTGTATCGTTACTGGATCCCATTGAGCTGCCCATCTAACCAAGTGCATACATATCATCCTTTGTCAGATAGTTCTGTTGAAAATGTGAATATTGGTCATTCAATCCAAATATTCCTTCATTAAAAATATAACCTGTGTGACCTTTGTAAAAGTTCAGTTTATTGTCGTATGATTTCTCTTACTTTTTTCAACGCACTATGACCGCAAATACAATGACATACATTTCTTGATTGACAATTGGCAAATCAATTCATTTTCTGTAAAGCTGCGAAAGATAACAGTTTAATCCTTTTACGCAATAATGTCCATACACCATTCAATGGTTGGTGCAATACCTACATGGATGTGAGGAGGAGGAAACAACAATTTACTTTGGTGGTGAAATTGAATTGTCAATCACGGCAAACAAACAAATAAATTTGCATATAAATCCTACTACAAAGTATTTGTATCAGTATGTGTAATATATACACATATATACATACATAGGAGTATCTCAATTGATGTCCTATCAGCCTTGTTTGTGGCTCATTGCCCGCCTCATTTAAATAATAACACACGATTTGTGTGAAAAAATACATATATTTTTCATATTTTGTGCAATTTTTTATACCCAATTGTGTCTCGCATATAGATTTTATCAATTTTTTTTGTGCCCAATGTTTTAAGTTTATAAATTTCTTCTTTGATTTAATCAAATGACTTTTCTATGAAATATGAGCCAACTCGGTTAATAACTACTCGTATATAGACTACAGCATGGCGGAACGATACAAGGTGGCAGCAGGGTGACATACCTACTAACATAAATAAAAATTCCATGTACTTTGTTTTTGTAAATTCGATGGCCTAATGCAAAATCGTACTGCGCCGGAAGTTTATGTCTCAAATCAAATAAGAAAAGTTTATAATCAGCTGTCCCGTGCTGCCACCTTGTATCGTTCCGCCTTGGACTACAGTCAGTATCTTTTCTGGAAGCATTGCGAGATAATTTGAGTTATGTTTTGGGACAGCTCCGTGAATATTGTGGGGCCGTTTCGGTATGATGCACGGAATCTTTTCAAGACAGTGCTGGGATTATTTTAGATTCATATCGTGATTTTTTCATTATCATTTCGGGAATATTTCGGAACCAGTTGTCTCATTTTGGGAACGTTATGGTTTCTAAATCATTTCGGAACTAACTCCGTATTGTTTTGCGGGTAGGTTTAAACAAGTTCTTCACTATTTCGGAATGGTTCGAGATCACTTTGGTCACTTCATGACTCCTCGGGATAGGTTTTGACATCATTTCGGCATAAGCTTTAAATTATTTTTGGGATAGTTTCGGTAGTAGTTCAGATTTGTGTTCACGATTTCGCTACCACATCAGAACACTTTCTGGATCGTTTTCGCCATCAACGCGTGTTGTATTTGTACAATAACATAACTTCTAAATATTTCGGCCCTACTTACTGATCAGTTTTAAATAATTTTGAAAATAGTTTCGGTATTGATCTTTTGACTCTGTCGGCTCTCATGAGCATTTCAAGACAATGTAAAGTATTCGTGATGGTTTTCGCTATAATGTAATAATTACTACTTCGTGAAAATTTCGTAATCGTTTTGCACCTAATATGGCAGTTTTTGGAATTGTCTGTTGAGATAATTTTCGACAATATTTTGGTGCCAATCGGAACCATTCGGGATTTGGCGGTATTATTTTTGACTTTATTTCGGAACAAGGTTGAGATTTTATTCGGATTCATTTCGTGGATACCCGATTTCAACCAAATTCACATTTCCTTACTTTTTCAGCCCATGTTTTTATACGCATGTGTGTATATGTTTGAGTATATTTGAGCTGAAAAAATACCATCAGCAATTGACAATTGTCAAATGGCATACGCATGATTGGCAATGTATGCGGAAGCAATCGTGTGTATGTAGGGAATATTTGTTTGTTTGCTTATTTTTTTTACCAATGAAACTCTCAAGTATTATTTCCACATTCTCGTTTGACATTTCCGGCATTGCGTTTAAAGGAGGTATGCATTATCGGCATGCGTACTATGTCAATAGCAATTGACAGAACAAGAGAAAGAAAAGTGGAAAAGTAATAGTTAGTTTGTTGTTATTTCATGCTTACGGCAACACTTTAGTGGGTCTTTCTTTATACTTTGGTTTTTATTTTATTGAATAAGGAATTAAAGTATCTGTTAACATTATTTGTCACGGTATGTTGAAATCCATTCAGTACCGCTTAATTTACCGTAATGTTTAAGTTTATAGATACGGTTAAGGTTATTGTTACGGTTACGTACAGTGGCGTAGCTACCTTGGGTGGCACCCGGTGCGGAAGTTGGTGGTGCCGCCCCATCGAAAGTAAAAAGCAACAAATTGTATATGATAAAGGTCATGGATCATGTATTATTTATAATATTGAAGAAATAACGAAACACAATAATAACTAAGACAGAAAAGGAATTGTTATACAATTAAAATTTCTTCTTTCTAGCTTTGACAGCTGCAAACTCATCAATTACTTCATCGAAATTTATATTTTGTATTGCCTCGTGTTCGATGACTAGTATACCACGATTTCTAAGCCGTGATTGGGTCATTGTTGCCCGCAAATAGTTTTTTATTAATTTCAATTTACTGAAACTTATCTCACATGAAGCTACGGACACGTAAACCGTCATGAACAATTTCAGTGCAATCATAAGATTAGCAAGATATTTGTAAAATCCTATTCTACAAAAAACTTTAAAAAATCTAGAGACACCCACTCAGTAACCGTAACATTAGCGGGTTTGAAATGTCTTCGCAGTCTTGGTATGTCCAAAACTAATTCGGTTTCTGAGACCTCATCATAAAAATCAGTAAATTTAGATGTAGCTAATTTCAGTTCTTCAGTATTCGCCAAAAGCAAAGCATTAATTTGTACGATCTCGAACAATGAAGCTACATCTTGAAGAGACAATTTAAACAATTCACGCCCACCAAACACACTTCACGAATCTAATGAGAAATGTTGGAACTGAGACGTCAAAGATCGCGAGTTTGGGACGGGGAATCCCCCAAGACAGCCTCAGACTCTTTTGCGGAAATCCCCGAATTATACATAGAGCTGAGCTAGTGGGGGAATCCTGGAAAAAGAAATTTTTGTGCTAGCGCTTTTTTTGTTTGTACATTGTTCTTAAAGTTGAGAGAGACAGCCCATGCGGCCCGCCCCGCCTCCACTTTGCTACGCCACTGGTTACGTAGACGGCCATGATTTCGATAATTGTTACGGGCCCATCACTGTATAGTTATGGCTGCGGTTATAGTTAGGAATTTGATTACTGGAACGATTATTGCTACCCTACCACGGTAATCAATTCAGTTACGCTGTTTCTGGTTATGATAACAGTTGCTATTAAGATTTCGGTTATGGTTATTTAAACAGATTTCGGTAACAGTTATATTTCGGCCGAATTTTTCGATTTCGGAAAAGTTTACGCTACGTGTACGGTTGTGTTTGCACCTACCTTTACTGTTACATTACGGCTACGTTTACAACCAATTTTTCAGTAACCGGTGCGTTTACGGTAACGTTTGCGGATCTCATGTTGCAATGTAGGATATATAGACGTAAAATCTATACGTATGGTTACATTCACTAATTGGAGGCATACAATAATACCCAAATTCCCAGGAGTAGTTCTAGCTTCTACGGAAACCACAGTCTCACCGCAAAATCAGACCAATGTAGGATTATGTAATTTACTTCATAAGGAAACAGCACGGAAAAGAATTTTACCCAGCCCATCTGAGAAAGCGTCAGATTTGTATGCCATTATGCGACTGTGTCGCTACTCCAATCATTCTTATTTAATCGGTTCTCTACCCACGCCCTACCACAACTGACCTCTACCGTATCATATTTCACTTAGTTGCGCCTGGTACATCGACCAACGCACCCAGAGTAAATTGTTTCTACAGAAGAAGCGCTCTTTGTTGTTGTTGTTGTTTGTAGCAGTGCTTCGCCCCATACAATAGGTGCGACCAAAGACGCAACAATTAATTGGGGTTACACTGAAATTACAGCCCTTGGTCGAGGACAACATCCCAAGTCCCTGCGGTATATAGAACCGGCTGCCTTGGGAAGCGCTATCATCTCTCTCAGCGCATCTCTGTCGACTTTGGCTTTTAGATACGTATTCGATTTTATGCTAATATTTTGTTTTGTACCAGTCTAAGTGCATCTTTATGGGTACATAAATATGCCAAAAACCGTTGGTGCTTATACTACACATGTTTTATCAGCGCACTTCACAAACGATTTCATTTGATAAGTTCGGAAAGTAATCATGCTTCGGGACGTAAATCAACTTGGGTTAGGTATACCATTGAAATTCACTCCACTCTAGCCAATGAAAACCGCCCAGAGATTTGACCTTGATACGATTAGGTTCTAATTATCCAGCTCGGAAGTAAAAACTTCTTGCTCCTGGAGATTGCAACTCTGGAGATCTATTTTAAAATATGGATTATGTTTTATACATTTGAAATCTTCTTCACGGCGCCAATCACTTATGTCGAAAAGTCTTCAAAAGGCTCGTTTTTGTTTTCTATGCGATGGATTTATCTGCCTAAAGAAAAAATATTCTGAGAATCAGTTGCAATTTTATATCAAGGATCTCTTCTCAACATGCAGTTCGCTCTGAGTCCGCCAACATAACCACTTCGAATGGAATTTCACCCTATTTCGGCTGCCACTTCAAAAACGCTCTATCCCATTAAACTTCTGAAAAACGCCCAGTTTTGTTTCACACAATATCCTATCAGAGCATGAGTTCAATACACTTTGACTTTTAGCAGGGCGTTTATGGAACAAATTCTGAAGCATGGTGCTCTTGAAAAATGTTCTGAGATGGGAGGTTTTTGCACTGGCAACTGAGAGAGCGTGATATTTCACTCAGCAGTCGATAACTAATACCACCATTAAAAATTTGTATTTCATTAGCTGCCACAGTACCAATATGAGCTTCTTTCTCAAAGCATGTACTTTTGCGGAGCTGAGAGCAAATAAAAAAGCAAAATCTCTTAATGTGTCATCCTTTATTTCGCCTTATTTTGTTCGTTGCTCTTGCTAACTTAATGTAGCAATTGCCACTTCGGAAAAAATTCGTTAAATATTTAACTCAAAAAAAATCAAAGAAATATTTTTAATATGAAAGCGCATTTTCATGCTTATTTCCTGCCCACCCTTCCTGACTGACACTTGTTGTACCTACTTCGAAAATATTGGATGCGTGCGAGTCACTCACTGCACATCCCTTTTATTCCCACCCATTTCATTTCTACTTGTGTACATGTGAATCCTTACAAGTGTATTTACTATGTACTACTTGGCCCACTTGCCAATGTTGTCATTCAATTGACACAAATGATAAACATGTGCCAATTGATGCAATCATTTTGATCCTCCTCTTTTGACTCCCAACAATTCCTTCCGTTTCGCTATCAAGCCACAACAACACACATTAGCATCGCCTTCTTAGTCAGCTTACTTCATCTGGCAGCTATTTGACATTTTTGTTAGCAATCTGTACAAATCTATCTGGTCACAGGAATAGAGGAAAGGGTAAAAATATTTGTAAAATTACAGTTGATAGACTGAAAAGTGTGTATTTATGTATGGCGTCCCCCATTATTTTTGAGTGTGTGGGAGGATATCTTGCAATCAGAATTTCTGTTGATGTTACTTTGATTTAGTCGTTATTTGCACTGACGTTATAATTTTTATGTACACAATTTTTGATTGTATGGTTATTTGAGAATATTGTTGTATTTATTTATGTATGTATATGAATTTTATGATTGCGGTCAAGGCTGTCAAAGCGGGAAAATTGAATAATTCTTAAATTAGTGATTAGCCTAGTTGTCATGTATTGTATATGTAATTTGAATTTTGTGATCATGGGTCCCTGCCAATTGTACGTCTGACGTTTCCTTGTGTCATGTGTGTAAACTGTGTGAACATTTTGACTTACATTTAGTACAAAAAGTTTTAGTTGTCTCCCCATAATGTAATGTTTCACTTAACGAATTTGAGATCCCTTCAACTTTTTTCCGTCAGAAATAAAGTACAAGAACAAAAACGGAAATGAAAACAAGTAAGGAAGGCTAAGTTCGGGTGTAACCGAACATTACATACTCAGTTGAGAGCTATGGTGATAACATAAGGGAAAATAACCATGTAGGAAAATTACCGAGGGAAACCCTGGAATGTGTTTGTATGACATGTGTATCAAATGGAAGGTATTAAAGAGTATTTTAAGAGAGAGTAGGCCATAGTTCTATGGATGGACGCCATTTAGGGATATCGCCATAAAGGTGGACCAGGGCTGACTCTAGAATTTGTTTGTACGATATGGGTATCAAATGAAAGTGTTACTGAGCATTTTAAGAGGGAGTGGGCCTTAGGTCTATCGGTGGACGCCTTTTTCGAGATATCGCCATTAAGGTGGGCCAGGGGTGACTCTATAATGTGTTTGTACGATATGGGTATCAAATGAAAGGTGGTAATGAGTAGTTTAAAAGGGAATGGGCTTTAGTTCTATAGGTGAAACGCCTTTTCGAGAAATCGCCATAAAGGTGGACCAGGGTGCCTCTAGAATATGTTTGTACGATATGGGTATCAAATGAAAGGCGTTAATGAGTATTTTAAGAGGGAGTTGGCATTAGGTCTATAGGTGGACGCCTTTTCGAGATATCGCCATTAGGGTGGGCCAGGGGTGACTGTAGAATGTGTTTGTACGATATGGGTATCAAATGAAAGGTGTGTAATGAGTATTTTAAAAGGGAGTAATCCTTAGTTCTATAGGTGGACACCTTTTCTATATATCGCCATAAAGGTGGACAAGGGTGACTCTAGAATGTTTGTACGATATGGGTATCAAACGAAAGGTGTTACTGAGCATTTTAAGAGGGAGTGGGCATTAGGTCTATAGGTGGACGCCTTTTCGAGATATCGCCATTAGGGTGGCCAGGGGTGACTCAAGAATGTGTTTGTACGATATGGATATCAAAATTAAAGGTATTAATGAGGGGTTTAAAAGCGAGTGGCCCTTAGGTGTATATGTGAAGGGGTTTTCGCGATATCGACCAAAATGTGGACCAGGGTGATCCAGAAAATCATCTGTCGGATACTGCTAATTTATTTATATATGCAATACCACGAACAGTATTCCTGCCAAGATTCCAAGGACTGTTGATTTCGCCTTGTAGAACTTTTTCATTTTCTTCTACTTAATATGGTAGGTGTCACACCCATTTTACAAAGTTTTTTCTAAAGTTATATTTTGCGTAAATAAACCATCCATGTTTCATCCCTTTTTCGTACTTGGTATAAAATTATGGCATTTTTTTTCATTTTTCCTAATTTTCGATATCGATAAAGTGTGCGTGGTTATAGACGGATTTCGGCCATTTTTATACCAAGATAAAGTGAGTTCAGATAAGTACGTGGACTAAGTTTAATAAAGATATATCGGTTTTTGCTCAAGTTATCGTGTTAACGGCCGAGCGGAAGGACAGACGGTGGACTGTGTATAAAACTGGGCGTAGCT